>JAPPVO010000059.1:15028744-15097204 GCA_030407325.1 Camellia japonica
TCGCTGATCGTCGGCTTCCGTTTCCTGTTGTAGTTATGCCCATGTCGGGATTTGATGTTATTTTGGGTATGGACTGGTTATCGTCATACCGAGCTGTTATTGACTGCTACCGCCAGAGGGTCGCAGTTTGTACCTTGAGCGGGGAGTGTTTTTATTTTCTTGGGGGATCGGGTTGGTAGTGTTTTGCCACCGGTGTATGATCCGCGAGGGCGGAGTGAGTTGAGTGGTCTTCTTGCTAGCCTTTTGAGTAGTGAGTGTGATAAAACCCAGACTGTGTTGCCGAGAGTGGTTTGTGAGTACTCGGACGTCTTTCTCGAGGATCTTGTTAGTTTGCCACCTCACAGAGAGATTGAGTTCTCTATTGACCTAGTGCCCGGCACGACACCAATTTCTATGGCACCTTATTGTTTTGCCCCAGCCGAGTTAGTTGAGTTGAAGATTCAGCTCTAGGAGTTGCTAGATAAGGGCTATATTCGCCCAAGTGTTTCGCCGTGGGGAGCACCGGCCCTCTTTGCTAAAAAGAAAGGTGGTGCTTTGAGACTGTGTATCGACTACCTGAAGTTGAATCGGGCTACGGTTAAGAATAAGTACCCTATGCCCGTATAGATGATTTGTTTGATCAGTTGAAGGGTTCCCGTTGTTTCTCTAAGATAGACTTGAGATTGGTTACCACCAGTTGAGGGTCAGGGAGGAGGATATTCCGAAGACGACATTCCGTACGCGATATGGCCATTATGAGTTTCTGGTGATGCCGTTTGGGCTCACCAATGCACCGACAGTCTTTATGGACTTGATGAACCGGATATTCCGGGAATTCTTGGATCGTTTTGTAGTCGTTTTTGTGGACGACATTCTTATCTATTCACCTTCTGAGGAAGAGCACGAGGAACATTTGAGAGTGGTGCTTGAGTTGCTTAGAGCCCATAAGCTTTATGTGAAGTTTGGGAAGTGTGAGTTCTAGCTAGGGGAAGTCAAGTTCTTAGGCCATGTGGTTTCTGGGGAAGGAGTGTCTGTTGATACATCCAAGATTGAGGCAGTGCAAGATTGGGCACAGCCTAAGAGTGTGTTTGAGATCCGCAGTTTTCTAGGATTAGCTGGGTACTACCGACGGTTTGTGAAGGATTTCTCCGTGTTAGCTTCGCCGTTGACTAGACTGACTCGGAAGGGAGTCAAATTTGTATGGAGTGAGACTTGTGAAAAGTCGTTCCAAGAGCTGAAAGTTAGATTGACTACCGCTCCGGTCTTGATTATTCCGGAAAGAGGGCTGGGTTATGCAGTCTATTGTGATGCCTCACGAGAGGGTTTGGGTTGTGTGTTGATGCAAGAGGGGAAAGTGGTTGCCTATGGCTCACGTCAGTTGAAAATACACGAGAAGAATTACCCTACGCATGACCTAGAGTTAGCAGCTGTAATCTTTGCCTTGAAAATCTGGAGGCACTACCTGTATGGTGAGAGATTCGAGGTGTTCTCGGATCACAAGAGTCTGAAATATCTCTTTACACAGAAAGACTTAAACTTGAGGCAGAGGAGATGGATGGAGTTTATTGAGGATTACAACTTCGAGTTACATTATCATCCGGGGAAGGCCAATGTTGTGGCCGATGCCCTTAGCAGGAAACCCATAGGTGATGTAGCATGTATAGCCATCCGGGAGTGGGAGATGTTGGGTGCACTTGGTGAGTTTGATTTGCTTCTGGGCGAATCCGTTGAGGCTGCGGCTTTGTTTTCTGTTGTTGCGCAACCTACACTTGTGACTAGAGTGTTAGAGGCACAGAGAGGTGACCTTGAGGTAGAATCCCTTCGAGAGAAGATCTCCAACGGGAAGGTTGAGAAGGGTTTGTCTGAGTATCCCGACCAGAGTGTGAGATACCGAGACCGATTGTTTATGCCGGAGTCCTGCCGAGAGGAGGTACTCTGAGAGTTTCATCATTCACGCCTTGCGGTGCATCCGGGAGGTACCAAGATGTATCGTGATTTGGGGCACCAGTTTTGGTGGAGGGGTATGAAGAGAGATGTAGCAGTTTTCGTGTCGAAGTGCCTTACTTGTCAGCAAGTAAAGGCCGAACATCAGAGGCCAGCGGGTTTGTTTTGCAACCCTTGCCTATTGCCGAGTGGAAGTGGGAGCATGTCACTATGGACTTCGTTGTAGGTCTTCCAAGGACTCAGCGGGGTAGTGATACCATTTGGGTGGTTGTAGACCGGTTGACTAAGTCGGCGCACTTCATTCCTATGCGCTTGAGAGATTCGGTAGATCATCTTGCCGACTTGTATATTCGGGACATAGTGAGGTTGCACGGGTCCCAGTGACGATTGTCTCAGATAGAGATCCTCATTTTACTGCTAGGTTGTGGCAGAGTTTGCAGAGTGCCTTGGGCACTAAGTTGGCCTTTAGCATGGCTTATCATCCTTAGACTAACGGGCAGTCCGAGCGTACTATTCAGATCCTTGAGGATATGCTTCGGGGTTGTGTTCTTGACTTTAGTGGGTCATGGGAGAGGCACTTGCCTTTGGTGCAGTTTGCCTACAACAACAGTTTCCAGTCTAGTATCGGTATGGCACCGTTTGAGGCCTTGTACGGCCGACCGTGTAGGTCTCCAGTTTGTTGGGCCAAGGTAGGTGATGCACCTTTGTTGGGTCCGGAGTTGGTGAAGGAAACGATGGAGAAAGTTGAGCTTATCTGTAGGAGGCTTGTTATAGCCCAGAGTCGTCAGAAATCTTATGCCGGTAGGGGAGACCTTTGGTATTTGAGGTAGGTGATCATGTCTTTCTGAAGATATCACCTAGGCGGGGATTGATGAGATTTGGGAAGAGTGGGAAGTTGTCCCCTCGATTTATTGGCCCTTTTGAGATCCTTGAGAGGATTGGTGAGGCTGCCTATCGTTTAGCTTGCCACCGCAGTTATCCGGAGTTCATGACGTGTTTCATGTGAGTATGCTTCGGAAGTATGAGCCGGATCCATCGCATGTATTGGATTGGACCGACTTAAAGGTAGATGAGGATGCCTCGTATGAGGAGAGGCCAGTGCGGGTCTTGGATTGGCGGGATCAAGTCTTGTGAGGCAAGACCATTCCCTTGGTAAAAGTTTTGTGGAAGCATCACGGAGTGGAGGAAGCCACTTGGGAACGTGAGTTGGAGGTCCGAGAGAAATATCCGGATCTGTTTGTAGGTGCTTGAGCATTTGTTGTTTATTTTGTTGTAATATTGAACCTTAAGTGTATTGAATATAACTTAGGTTGGGAAACATGATTAATGTTTTGGTTTAATGGAAGAATTTTGAAACTTGCCTCAAAATGGAAGTTTAATGGAACATTGCATATGTTGAATATATTGTATAATTGGAGTTATATCATGAAATTGAATATGATATAGAAATGGGAACCACGTATATTGAAAACTGTTGAATTTGAAAGGAAATTGCATATTGATAATGCAGGTTGAAATATATATTGTGAAATGCCTCTTGATAAGAGATGAAATGACCGGTATTGGGTCAAGTTGTTTATTATTGCAATGTAATATCATTGGAAATTGAGAAAAACCTGTTTTTGAAAACTTATGCTTAATTTCGGGGACGAAATTCTTTAAGGGGGGGGGAGGTTATAGCGACCCCGGTCTCTTCCCATTTGGTTGTTGCATCTGGACTTAGGTTCCGTAGATCCTGTTGTTATATTTATGTTGTTGTCATCCTTTATTTATTTGTCTTTGAGCTATAGGATGTGTTGGGCAGGTTGGTTATAGGTTTGTTGGGTTTGGGAGCAAATGGTTGCTGCCCAGAATTTTGGTCCTTCGCTCGAGCGAGCAGTTTGTCGCTCGAGCGAGAGTGGAGTCTTGTGCCTAGTGGATCGAGCTAGAGTGGCTTCGCTCGAGCGAGCGATTGCGTCTGGTTCTGGACTTGAGAGTTGCAATTCTTGGCTCGAGCGAGCTGGTTTGTTCTTCGCTCGAGTGTGCGTCCCGTCGCTCGAGCGTGCGTTTGGTTGCAGACCTGAGGGTTTGAGTTTTTGGCTCGAGCGAGCAGTCTGTCGCTCGAGCGAGATTCTGGGTTGTTGGCTCGAGCGAGGGTTTCTGTGTCTGGTCGCTCGAGCGACCAAGTCTTCGCTCGAGCGAGCCTGTTTTATTTAAATACGTAGCAGTGGTTTTAAATACACTTTTTCATCCTCCTTTTGATTTCAAAACCCTAGGTCCGTGTTTTCTCTCCCTCCACTCACCTTCTCTCTTAGGTTTCATCTAATTATAGGGTGTTTCTACCCTAGGTTCTTTATTAAAAAGATAGAGGGTCACGAGAGCTTTACTTTAATCTGAGAGTTTGGCGGTTTGCAACACTTTGGATTTTGGGTCATCATCTCCATTTGAGTTCTTCATTTCAAGGTAGGGATTTTCTACTCCATATTATAGGTTCTGTCCTAAGTTTTTGGTATTTTTGATATGTTGGTGTCGTTTGGTAATTTTGGAAAAATTAGGGTTTGTATCATAATTTGAGAAATAGGGAATTGTTTATATATTAAATTCCATGTGATTGTGAATCATGAAAAATGACATAGGTAGTGTCAAGATGATAAAATTGAACCTTAGGGTTAATTTTGAGGAAAGGGGGAAAAGCCCTAATTGTTGTAATGAATTAATTTATATAATTAATTTTGGGAAAAATGTGGAATTGAGTTTAATTCATGAAACTGGGGAATTATGAGATAAATGGTGTAGTTGAATAGTTTAATCACTCACCTATGAAATTGTTGAGTTTACATTTGTTGATACATTTATTTCCTGTTTAGAAATAACTGTTTTGGGCTATCGGTGGAGGATAGTCGTGATTGTTGTAGACATTGCATGTTGATTAGGGAAAACTGAAACTAATCACATTGAATGAGTCATTGAATATGACAGTTGAATTAATACAGCGAATCTGTGTATTGATTGAATATTGTGTATGACTAATGTTTAATACATCGTATATGCATATTGTTTGGGAGGAGATAGGGGATGTACTCCACGGTTTGAGGGAAGATAGGGGATGGACTTCATTAGTACAGCAAATATGTGTACTTATTGATTTATGGAAGTGTTTTGGTATGAGCCTTAGTCTCATTTGATTTGTTGATATTGGAAGTAATGTTGATATGAGATGTAATCTCATTATTATTGTTTGGCCAGGTTCTGAGCCATGTCTGTATAATTGAAAAGTTGATTAATAACGTAAAGCGAAACATGTCATGGACATTATTGTCATGAAACTGTAAAGTGATATAATGGATTTAACAGTGTTAACCATCTATCGAATGCTATTGCTTTAGTCAATTCTTATATTTGGTTTAGTATATTTCTGCTGGGCTGTGGCTCACCCTATACGGGAACATCATTTTCAGGTTCAGGTGATATGCTACCTCCAAGGACTTAGTTTGGAAGGATTTGGAGTTGAAGGCTCTGTTTAGATTAGTTGTTATTTTGTTTTAGTTTGATATTACATGTAAACTCAAGCTAAGGGCTTAATGTGTAATTGAGTTAGTACTCAGACTTTTGTGTCCAAGTGTTGGCTTGGAAAAATGTAAGCCCGTAGGGCATTTACTTTCGTTATTATATGTAATGTCTTTTAATAAGATTACTCTGATGAATGGAATAAGGTTTTGTCCTTCTTAATCGATGCATGTTAATATTGTATATATTATGGGTTTATTTTGTGGGCGTTACATGTACTTTGGCATGTTTTATACTACTGATGCTTCATTGGAGATTATTGAACATTGGATCACAATTGTATATGAATTGGGCCTGAGGCCGTTCTGTTATTATTAGGCCTGAGGCCATTCTATTATTATTAGGCCTAAGGCCATTCTGTTATTATTGGTCCTGAGGCCGTTCTGTTATTATTGGGTCTAAGGCCGTTCTGTTATTATTGGGCTCGAGGCCGTTCTGTTATTATTGGGCCCGAGGCCGTTCTGTTATTATTGGGCCTAAGGTCGTTTCGAAATGTGTTGATAAAAAGGGCATACATGTATTACGTACATATCTTACAGGACTCATGCAGGACTCATACTCATTTATATGTCTTCATACATTATTATTATTCACTGAGCCTAGTTCATTCCGTATTCATGTATATTTTGTAGGTGGTTAGCTTGAAGGCCAGCCCTAGGTCAGTTTCAAGCGTCTTTTGAGGACTTATTTTGTTAAGCCCAAAGTTGGAGTCTTTTACTCTTTGTATATGCACATGATTTGGATTTGTATTTATTTGAACTCTGTGTGTGGACTTCTCTGTCTACACTTAGTTGTGTAATGATCTTGGCGTATAGGCACTTCTCAATGGGTGTTCTATTATTTAATTGCTTCCGTTTTTGGCCCCATTATTGAATAAATTATATTATTTAATGTTGTTTTGAGGCCTATGTACAGGCCGGTCCCGACCTAAACTTCTAGGGATAGGTTAGGGTCGTGACAGTTCGTATCAGAGCACAAGTTACCCCCTCACATACGTGTCCATATGAGCTGTAGGGTATCCTAGAAAAGACTTAGGGACATTGCATTGGCTTGTAAATACATTGTATTGGCATGTGTGGACTTTTATAAACACGATTATGTGAACTTTTGTGAATATATCTGAAAATGAAATGAAATGAAATGAACGCATGTGAATTGAAATGAATGTATTTGACCTGAATTGAAATCTATGAAAATGGAAAAGAATTATTGGCCTAAGGTTATAAGTGCTAGCAAGAACAAAGAATCAATTTGACATGAATTGAACAATTTGAGAACTATAAGAGTTTTGCCTATGCTTATTAATGTTCTGTTAAGAACGGACAATGGAAAGACAAAATGATGTGGACTGTGTGAATTTGTTTAAAATGAAATGAGAATGAAAACTATGAGAATTAAAGCTATATGCACTTGTGTTATGTTACTTCTGATATTGAATCTGAACTATGTGAAATACATGTAGAGTATGATTTGTTGGACAATCTTCACTGTAATTAATTAATTCAGTTTGTGTACTTAACAACAAACAGAATATAAAAGAAATAAAGGAAATGAGAGAATTTGTTTGATTACAAAAATCAAACTCAAAATAAAAATAAATAAATAAAACAGATTTTATTTTGTTACAAAAACAAAATTAAAATCTGATTGAAATAAAAAATAAAACACCGAAAATAAATTAAATAACTTACTTGATTAATTTCTTCGAATTATAATCTAATCAAGTCCAGTGTTTGACACTGTGTCCTGAAGACAGATTCGTCCTCTCCTCGGTGCTTTCAGAATTTGGACGTCTATCTCTCAGGATAAAATGATCTACTACAAACAATAGCAGCACTACAAATTGTTTGCCTAACGAACACACTAAGTGTTTATACTGTCTCTCACAAAAATAAAATGCAGCAAAATGAAGAATAGAATTTACAGAAGTGAAATATGAAATTTCTGAATGTTAAACATCAAATGAGGGTTGTCCTATTTATAGATGTAAAGGTGGCTGTAGGTTTTGAATTGAACAGGTATGAAACCTGTTGGTTTTGAATTCAAACAGATTTGAATCTGTTGGGTTCATAATTTAAACAGATAAAAAACGAGAAGGGCCCTGTTTGGATGTACAGTAAAACCAGACCAGTTTATTTCCGGTTTAATTTGAAAACGGGAAGGGCCCTGTTTGGATGTACAGTAAAACCAAACCAGTTTATTTTGAATTCTGGATTTTATTTTACCAAAAATAAAATTAAATTCAAATATTTTTGGCCCAAAAAGATTAGTATTGGGCCGAACAAGCCCAACCCAATCACCCAAGCCCAGCCGGATGGACGGCGGCGGCGGCGCGCGTGGTGATTTTTGGGTCCAATGGGTCTAGCCCATTTTGCCCATAACCTCTCCCTCTAAAACACTTGGGTACCCCTTGGGGCACACCCCAAGTACCAAACCCATGCCTTATAAACCCATTCAAAACTTTCTACCAAATCAATGTGGGACAAGGCTTATTCAAACCTTTAAGGATTTCCCACCAAAACTCCATTTCCATGGAGCACACTTTGGCTTCAATTTCCCATTCACTCGGTAATGGTTTTGAGCAACCAAATATACCACGTGAATCACAACGCGGCATAGAACGCGTTACCACTTTAAGCCGCGTAAATCGACGCACGGGGCCTACCTAAAAAATAGACCAAACTTAGGAAAAAATTCTGATTTTATCCAAAATTTTATAACCATTTCCAACAATCCCCCACATGAATGGAATTTGATAACAACGGAAATGCAACAATATGCAGACTTTATCGAAAGAGTATAAGTCGAAAATATCTTGCATCAGGATAGGTAGCTTTCGGCTTTGAACCTTCCCTAGTGATAACCTATCGGACTTACTGGCTAACCAATGGATGCGATGCCTTGAATTGTTCAGCCGTTTGTGTAAGCCAAGACAACAGATTTCACACAAAATATCTTCTAACACATCGTGGTTTTCACTGTTGTGTTCATTTTGGCCTTGAACGCGCCTGGTTTTCATGAGTGTTTCTAGAGAATTTAGCCTTTTGCATTCTCACAGAACCGGCCCCAATTTGACACTCATATAGGTGATTCTTATTGTGAGTATCTCTTTATACTCGGCTTGATTTTATGCCTCAATCAAGATATAAGTAATCATTAAAAGCAAAGCTTATCCTTATACCCCTACATACAACAAATGTTGCAGATATCACTCTCACCATAGGAATGGGTAAGGAATTTTAATCCTTTGGTGATTTCTGGCGAGCCATACATAACTTAGTTGTCCCTTTGAACTTAGTTCTTGGGATCTCCAGTCATATAAGTAGGGTTACCATTATGACGACTCTTATGTAATAGGCTTTAATCCCATCCCCTTCGATGAACTGTACACTAGCTCTTTTGTCAAACCTTTTGTTAACGAATCCGCAATATTCTCTTTAGATTTTATATAATCTATTAAGATTATTCCATTTGACAACAATTGCCTAACGGTATTATGTCGACGACGAATATGTCGTGACTTACCGTTATACATATGATTCTGTGCCTTGCCTATTGCAGATTGACTATCACAATGAATGGAAATAGCTGGCACAGGTTTTGGCCACATTGGAATGTCTTCTAAGAAGTGACGAAGCCATTCTGCTTCTTCTCCTAGTTTGTCTAAAGCAATGAACTCGGATTCCATTGTGGATCGTGCGATGTATGTTTGTTTCATGGACTTCCAAGAAACAACAGCGCCTCCCAGAGTAAAGACATATCCACTAGTGGATTTTGAATCTTTAGTATCCGATATCCAATTGGCATCACAATAACCTTCGAGTACTGCTGGATATCAAGTAAAGTTCAAACCATGATCGCGAATGAATCTTAGATATCTAAGAACCTGAATGATTGCTTTCCAATGGTCTTCTCCGGAGTTACTAGTGTACCTACTCAATTTACTGATAGCATAAACTATATCAGGACGAGTACAATTCATTAGGTACATTAGGCTTCCAATGATTTAGGAGTATTTTAACTGAGACACTACATCACCTTTATTTTTCGATAAATAAAGACTGATGTCTACAGGTGTTCTAGCTAAATTCAAATCATCCTTGATAAATTTATCAAGAATTTTCTCAATATAATGAGATTGAGATAATGCATATCCGTCAGATGTTTTAGTAATTTTCATTCCTAATATAACATCTGTGACCCCCATATCTTTCATATCAAATCTTGTGTTAAGCATTTACTTAGTTGATTTGATCATGTTTTGACTGCTTCCAATGATAAGCATGTCATCTACATAAAGACAAACTATGACATATCCTTGGTCAGTGTTTTTAACATAGACGCATTTGTCACATTCGTTTATCTTAAACCCATTAGTAAGCATTGTATGATCAAATTTTTCATGTCATTACTTAGGTGCTTGTTTTAATCCATAAAGGGATTTTACAAGTCGACAAACTTTCTCTTCTTGCCCTGATACTACAAACCCTTCGGGTTACTCCATATAGATCTCTTCATTTAGATCACCGTTTAAGAAAGCTGTCTTAACATCCATCTGATGTATTTCTAAATTAAACAATGCTGCTATAGAAATAAGCATGCGAATGGATGTTATTCTTGTCACAGGGGAATATGTGTCAAAATAGTCCAGACCTTCATTTTGTCTGTAACCTTTAACTACAAGTCTTGCTTTATACTTGTCAATTGAACCATCTGCTTTCATTTTTCTCTTGAATATCCATTTATATCCAAGAGGTTTAGAACCTGGTGGAAGATCCACCAATTCCCAAGTATGATTTTGCATAATGGATTCAATTTCATTATTAACAGCCTCTTTCCACAAAGGTGCTTCAAGACCTGTCATTGTTGCCTTAAAGCTTTGAGGTTCATTTTTTAACAGGTATGTCAGAAAATCTGGACCAAAGGATTTTGATGTTCTCGTTCTCTTACTTCTTCTTGGTTCATCATCAGTTAAATCCTGTTGGTCGAGACCATTACTAGTCTCTTGTGTTTGATTGTTATTAGTCTCTTGACTTTGTGTACAATCATAAGTTCTTTTCAGTGAACTTAATTCCTATCCTTTCTTGTAAGGAAAGACATGTTCAAAAAACACAGCATTCCTTGACTCTATAATAGTGTTCACATTTATATCAGGTATTTCTGATTTATAAGTTAGAAACCGATATGCACTACTATTCTGAGCATAACCAATAAACACACAATCTACTGCTTTTGGTCCAATCTTAGTCTTTTTAGGAACAGAAACTTCAACTTTTGCCAAACACCCCCACACTTTTAAGTATTTGTAGGAAGGCGGTCGACCTTTCCACAATTCATAAGGAGTGCTGTTGGTTTTCTTGTGGGGTATTCTATTAAGAACATAATTAACAGACAATAACCAAAAGTTCTGTGGTAAGCCGGAACTTAGTAACATAGCATTCATCATTTCTTTTAGGGTTCTATTCTTCCTTTCAGCAATTCCATTTTGCTGTGGAGAATAAGGGGCTGTAGTTTGGTGAATAATGCCATGTTGTGCACAAAATTCATTTAATGGTGCATCATATTCACCACCCCTATCACTTCTAATATAAATCAGAATATAACATCTATCACTTATTGTCTATGATGTGCTTGATTCATAAATTCCAAATCATGATTCATAAATTTCAAATGAAAAATCCAAAATAATTATGACTACACAAATCAGAATTAATGTTTTGAGAAAATCTTATCCTCATAAAAATTTTTGCCTAAGAATCAAACAATTCAAATAGCCCATTTGATTGTGTACATTCTTGCCTCATTTACGAATAAGTGTCACTGTTATAAAAATATTTGTGACAGAAGAAAATTAAATTATCTCATCTAATGCAAGAGATACACCCCAAAATTAATAAAATGGTTTATGGTTTAACAAATTCTACTACGCAAGTAAAATAATTATTAACGACATCTCATGTCACATAATTTAAAACAAACTAATAATCAACATAAAAGATTTTTTAAAATTTACTTCCCAATTAAATGGAACGATATAACTACTGAAATCTTCATATTTAAATTTCTCTTGCTGTTTAAACATCCATAAAAAATTGATTGGAAAAACTCAAATTAATCCGCTTATGTACAAGGTCAACATATCATTTTATCATTCCAAATCACATGAAATTATTTTTAAGAAATAACTCGAGTTGATATCAATACATGCATATCAAACGCATCAACTAAAAATAATAAATTAATCATGCATGATTCCATGAGATAAAAAGATTCTCAACCATAAATAAAATCTAACGTAAGTAAACCAGAACGTTTTAAATTTTAAACTCCAAAAATGACAAAACAAACATTCATTTAATCAGTTTGATTTGTACATAAATAAACTATTTATTCATACACATTAAAATGTTCTTGTGAATATATATATATATATATATATATTTGTCGACTCATGTGCAGAAACTATTCACAGAATTAAAGAATAAATCAGTAAACCAATAAAGAAAATAAACTTACCATAAAGATTTTTTCGTAATAAAAATGAAATTAGTTTGTAAAACTAATATATAACTCCAGAATCAAAATTAATTTTCTAGTTTCTAAAATCAGAAAATAAATTATAACACAAAATAATTTTATTTTTCTTGTTATTAAAACTAGAAAATAAAATACCACAATAATATCTGATTACAAAAATCAGAAAAACACACCACAAATTATTTTTCTGGTTACCAAAACTAGAAAATAAATTAAAACACAAAATAATTTTATTTTTTTTGTTATTAAAACTAGAAAATAAAATACCACAATAATTTTTGTAACACAAATTAATATTCTGCAATTGTTAATGACACCAGTATATTACTACTAGTTGTCAAAGAAAAGAGACAGTATATTACTACTATCTGTCAAATAGCATAAATCACTATTTGTTTTTCCAACCAGAATATGTCTTTATGAAATCACAGAAAATTAAATACAATGAAGATACCAAAATTCGAATCTGTCTTAAGATTGTTGGACAATCTTCACTGTAATTAATTAATTCAGTTTGTGTACTTAACAACAAACAGAATATAAAGGAAATAAAGGAAAGGAGAGAATTTGTTTGATTACAAAAATCAAACTCAAAATAAAAATAAATAAATAAAAACAGCTTTTATTTTGTTACAAAAACAAAATTAAAATCTGATTTAAATAAAAAATAAAACACCGAAAATAAATTAAATAACTTACTTGATTAATTTCTTCGAATTATAATCTGATCAAGTCCAGTGTTTGACACTGTGTCCTTAAGACAGATTCGTCCTCTCCTCGGTGCTTTCAGAATTTGGACGTCTATCTCCTAAGATAAAATGATCTACTACAAACAATAGCAGCACTACAAATTGTTTGCCTAACGAACACACTAAGTGTTTATACTCTCTCTCACAAAAATAAAATGTAGCAAAATGAAGAATAGAATTTTGCAGAGGTGAAATATGAAATTTCTGAATGTTAAACATCAAATGAGGGTTGTCTTATTTATAGATGTAAAGGTGGCTGTAGGTTTTGAATTGAACAGGTATGAAACCTGTTGGTTTTGAATTCAAACAGATTTGAATCTGTTGGGTTCATAATTTAAATAGATAAAAAACGGGAAGGGCCCTATTTGGATGTACAGTAAAACCAGACCAGTTTATTTCCAGTTTAATTTGAAAACGGGAAGGGCCCTGTTTGGATGTACAGTAAAACCAAACCAGTTTATTTTGAATTCTGGATTTTATTTTACCGAAAATAAAATTAAATTCAAATATTTTTGGCCCAAAAAGATTAGTATTGGGCCGAACAAGCCCAACCTAATCACCCAAACAGATAAAAAACGGGAAGGGCCATGTTTGGATGTACAGTAAAACCAGACCAGTTTATTTTGAAAACGGGAAGGGCCCTGTTTGGATGTACAGTAAAACCAAACCAGTTTATTTTGAATTTTGGATTTTATTTTACCAAAAATAAAATTAAATTCAAATATTTTTGGCCCAAAAAGATTAGTATTAGGCCGAACAAACCCGACCGGACGGCGGCGGCGCGCGTGAGTGTGGTGATTTTTGGGTCCAATGGGTCTAGCCTATTTTGCCCATAACCTCTCCCTCTAAAACACTTGGGTACCCCTTGGGGCACACCCCAAGTACCAAACCCATGCCTTATAAACCCATTCAAAACTTCCCACCAAATCAATGTGGGACAAGCCTTATTCAAACCTTTAAGGATTTTCCACCAAAACTCCATTTCCATGGAGTACACTTTGGCTTCAATTTCCCATTCATTCGGTAATGGTTTTGAGCAACCAAATATACCACGTGAATCACAAGGCGACATAGAACGCGTTACCACTTTGACCTGCGTAAATCGACGCACGGGACCCACCTAAAAAATAGACCAAACTTAGGAAAAAATTCTGGTTTTACCCAGAATTTTATAACCATTTCCAACATGATTATCGTTTCAGCATGAATATAAAGGTTATGTAACTACATTTATGATTTTGATCTTATCATTTATGCTAATATGAGATGAGGAAGGGTCTATACCCTTGTGCCAAAAAATACTGAGACAACTGACACAGGTACTATCTTCTTTATATGCGAATTGTATGTGTGCAAAAAAACAAAAAACAAAAAAAAAATCGATTTTGAAAAAACGCGTATAACATTTGGCATAAAATGAATTGTTAATACAATGAATGAATCATGAATCTATGTTTTACACTCTGATATTACTAATGTGAAATGGTATTCGACTTGATGAAATAGAACCCTACATAGCACATACTCTTAACCCTCTACTAATTGACAAGTACCTATATTATGGAAATGTTTGGCCATGTGGCTATGAAGAATTTGTTGATTAGTCCTCACCCTGTATTTGGCGATTTACTATGATACCTAGTGATATGATTATGATTTAAGATGGACATGAATTTGAGAATTGTGAGAGTTATTCCTAACGAGTGAACGGTGAGAGTTTTAACTAGAATAATGAAACAATTGATGCAGATTATGTGCAAAATGGTTATGTGGCAGTGAGTATGAAATTGAACACTCTTTGATTCGATAAAAATTGGGAACATGCTGACTAAACTCAGAGGCTTATTAGAACTATGAACCTGAACTGTGTACTGTGGACTACTCACTATGTAGTTAGAAATGGGATGACGAATGAACTTTTGTGGTTGAGCATGGTTAGAGAGCTAATAATAGACTTGTAAATGTATGGAACATGAAAGAATTGACGTTGGCCTTCGAAATATTCTTGGGAATTACGGGTAAACTTTTGAACCTTGAGAAATTATCGAATTAAATCTGTTGAATAGATAGGGGTAAAATTGCTTCGTTATCATATAGTGAGTATCGCTACGTTTGCTTAATGATTGTCTATGGGAAACTATGACAATAAGAATGTGTTCACTATCAACTGTTACATAGACTGATTGAACTTTAATTGTGGAGTCCCCCTGCGATTTCTTGCCGGAATAAGATTTTATATGCGATGCTCTGAATGAAATTTATTGATAGAACACCCTTGCTATGGAAAGATTTGGACTTATAATTTTGCTTCTTCATTGGGTCAGTTCTTTATGCTGTGTATAGACATTTTGATATGAACTGTTATGTATGACACTTTGAATTATGTTGGCAATAACAGGACATTGGAACGTGGTATGAATGGTTGTGACAAGAAGTTATGTGTGTTGACTTCTCTTGAAATCCGATAAGGGGCTAATGATGTTGATTGTGAATTTGCTTTCTATCACTTTTATATACGGAATAAAAGAATGGCATACATTGCCCCCAAAACATAACCATAGATTCAACTGAAATATATATAAATAACCACATGAATCAGAGTGTAACGTTGTTTCATTTCATAGAGCTAAAAGTATAAGAGAGTTTAACATAAATAAATGCCCTATAGGCTTACAACTTTCCAAGCCTTGGCTTAGTTACAACAAAAATGAGACTAACTCATATAATTTAAACCCTAGGCTATACAAAAAGTGAAACAAGACAAAGAAGCTCTTGTTTCCCAAAATCCCTCCAATGTTATTGCCTTGGTGGAGGCATGCCATCATTATGTGAAAATGTTGTTCCCAAATAGGGTGAGCTATAGCCCAGTACGAATAATCTAGCACAATATATGAGATTTAACAAAGGTATAAGTACAATATGCATAAACAATGCCTGTGACAAAACATTCACATTTTATATAGTCATAAGGTACCAAATCCAAATCGTAATCCATTTCCATTCAATTCATTTCAATACATGAGTCAATTTCATTATTTCTCAATAACCCAAATGAGACTACAACTCAATGGTTCTACAATCACATCATTAACACACAAACACTTCAATCTGTCATTTTATGAAAATTTCATCTGCGGGATCAGCATCTCTGTATAAATTTTGGGACTTTTACCCAAGACACTCGGCCAACTTAATTATAATGGAGTTCATTCCTTTCTCCTCCCAAAACAGTGGAGTACATCCCCTTTTTCCTCCCAAACAATCATACATATACAATGTATTTAAACACATAATCATACATGGAGTACATCTCCTTTCTCCTCCCAAACAATCATACATATACAATGTATTTACAACATGATTAGATTCAATGATAACCAACCATGGATTAGTTTTAATTCATTTAATCCTCATGCAATTTCTGCAACATTAAAAGCTATCCTCCATCGATAGCCCAAAATAGTTATTTCTAAACAGATATTTAATCTCAAGACAGATAAATTATTCAAAATTTCTAAAGATGAGACATATCATCTACTCAATTCTACCATACATTTCAATACTCACCAAATTTCATATTCACAACACCCATTTCATTCACACTTATTCACCCCAAAAAAAAAAAAAAACCACCCATTTCCTTGATTTATACAAAATATATATCACAATCATTTTAGGGCAAACCCCTTCTCTTCCCAAGTCTCAACCAAGTCCCAAAATCAACAATTTTGACATCATACAACATCATTTTTAAACCCCATAATCATTTTCTTCTCATTCACCAAAAACTCCTCTTTCCATTTTACACCCAAACCCTAGGTTTGTTCATATTACCCCCAAATCACACCATTGTTACACAACGACAAATAATTAAGTTAAAAACCATATTAAAGTGTAGAAAATCCCTACCTCAAGAAGAAAAGACCAAGCAAAGCAAAGTGAAATCCTCAACAACGCCGAGATCACGTTCCAATCGGATCAAAATGAAGCTCTTGGAATGCTCTAACTTTTTCTCAAAGACACTAGGGTAGAGAACCCAAAGGATCTAGGCCAAAATGTAGAGAGAGAGAGAGAGAGAGTCAAGATCTAGGTTTTTGGAAAGTTTTAGAAAGAGAAAAGAATGAAAAAGTGATATAAAATGTTACTTTCACGATTTGATATATGAACAATCCGCTCGAGCGTTAGACACAAAAAAGTAGTTTCGCTCGAATGCAATAAAGGCCGCTTGAGCGCCAAGACACAACGAACGCTCACCGCTCGAGCGCAAGAATTTGCTGCTCTAGCATAGAAAACAAACATCCAGAAGTTTTGCAGACAACAAAGCAACGATCGAGCGCAGGAAAGGCCATTCGAGCGCCCACCCGCTTGAGCATAGAAATCGCTTTCCATTCAGCTAGGGCCCACTCCGCTTAGAGCTGAAAGCTTTCCATAAAGCCATCGAGCGCAAAAATGCATCGAGTTTGTAGGATCGACAAAAAATGAGAGCGAAACCGAGGAGAAAAGAAAAACCGCTCGAGCGCAAGAATGGCCGATCGAGTGAAGAAGCAAAAATCTAGGCAACAAAGGTTTGAAAAAACAAGCAATCAACCTGTTCCAAATGCACAACTACAATCCAATAACCAAAATAGAGGGGAGACAAGGGAAACAAGAGATGAATCGCCATTCAAAACCATACAAACCCGAGTTCGGAATACAACAAGTGACGAGTCAAACCGGAATCGCTATATACACACTAGTTTATGAGATTCAATAGACTATTAAGAATGGTTTGAGAATTTGTTTACTATTCTAGTCTAGCACTATGAAATATGACTTTGAAACGATATAATAGCTTATATGATTTTGTGAACCAAAGAACCGGATTTTATATTTTGAATACTTTGTGAAAACATGATGAACTTTATATATTTGAGAACTTATCACTTTTTGTCATCACAAAGCATGTGTGTCTTAAAAGATGAATTGTGCCACCTATATGAATCATTTACTTGTGTGCCACCCATGGGAAATGTATCGACTCACTCATTCTGAATTGCATGTGAATGAACTAACTAAATAGACTATGTTATGGGGATGTCATGTACATCTGGAACTAAGACTTCGGTGAAATATCATGATGGGTCAATGAGAATTACAGTAGAACAAGAAGAATTATCTGAATGTAAGAAAATTGAAATGACAAAAAGGGATAGGAATCGAGTTATTAGTTAACAGAAGAAAGTGCCTTTAAGGGAGGATATTTATACTTACCATAGGAAAGCACATGTACCGTTATGACTACTTATACCTCGACATATATTGCTAAATTCGGTATAATCTGGATCTGATTTCTGCTTTTCCTTTTGGATGGATAGAATTTTGCTCAGAATGACAGTTATCATATTCGTTTCTATTGCCTAGATTACGAAGCTCATGACTGTTTGGGATGTTCCAAATAGAAATTGTATAACGTACGTAATAGTGAAATTGTTGACTATAGGCTTAAGCGAATCGAGATTGTTGGAATGAAATTTACTTTGGTTGTGAATAACAGGGCAGGATGTTTTTTGCTTTGATTTGGTAGCACTTTTATTTGATTGGATAAAGCTATGAGACCAAGACAAGTTTGAGGGACCAAACTTCCTAAAGGGGGGAAGAGTGTAATAATTCGACTCTCATATGCTACTTATACTCTAATTCCCTTATTCTCTGTGTGATTATATGTTTGATATGAAATTCCAGGTTTAAATGTGTGAATTATG
Organism: Camellia japonica; assembly: GCA_030407325.1. Taxonomy (NCBI): domain Eukaryota; kingdom Viridiplantae; phylum Streptophyta; class Magnoliopsida; order Ericales; family Theaceae; genus Camellia; species Camellia japonica. The sequence goes on from JAPPVO010000059.1 coordinate 15,047,241, forward strand.
TGCTTATGAGATTGTATCTGTCGGTTACAAGAAAATCTGTTGAAATTAAGACTTTTGGACTGCAAATTAAAAGCTTTAGAGGTGCGATAAACCGAAATTGACTTTACAGTTATGATTAGCATGATTTTTAGAATATAATATGGAGTTTTGTAAAAAATTGATTCGTAATGAATTAATTAGATTTATTTAAGCCATACACCCTTAAGTAAGCTGAAATTGACAACTTTAATGGGTTCAGAAACCGAAATTGAGTACATGGATATGCTAATGGGAAATTTTAGAGCAATTTGGGCAGTTTAATTGAAAATTAATTTCGTTTGATTCGTTAAGTTATGTTTGGTTGGCCTAACTAGATATATATATGACATGTTATATATATATATATATTATATTTGAGCTCATCTTTAGTCCTTTGAAGAGACAAAATGAGAAGAGAGAGAGTGAGAGAGAGAGAGAGAGAGTAGAGAGAGAGAGAGAGAGAGAGAGAGCTCTAGGTAAGAGGGAAAGTGTAAGAAAGTAAAGACTCAAGATTTGGCTTGGATTTGTCAAGACTATGCAAGATTAAGTGTTTATGAAGACTCTAGGTAAGATTTTAGGTCTCAAGCCTTGAAGATCATAACTTAAGAGTTGGCTTTATGGAAGCTTTTTTATGTATTTTGTCATATAAGGCAAGATCACAGCATGATTTCATGAGATTCATGTTTATAACTTGTTTTCCTGCATGATTTCTAAGATTCTTAAAGATTTCAAGGGACTTCCTCCATGGATTTTGAAATTAGAACTCATCACATGCATAGCTTTTGATTTTTTGCTTTACTTCAAGTCTTTGAGCTTGTAAATGGAATTTTGGTGTTGCTTTGAAATTATGATTTTGATTGAAGGTATAATTGTTTAATTCAGTATGGTTTTGAAAGGTTTTGGGCCTTCATTGTATTAAATGAAGTTTTTCCACTTATATAAGTTAGGGTTTTGGAATGATGATCTTGCTTGAACAAATATTATGAAATGAATATAGTTTCCTCACATTTGTTTGATTTAAGAGTTGATTTCCTCATTTTTAGTGTGATTTGAGTTTGATTGTGAGAAATTGTATCTAATCTTGAAGCTTTGTTTGTTGTGAACTCATATAAACGTATACAAACATGTATAATATGAAAAGATGAAATAAGTGAAGGAAATATGGAAATTAGAGTTGTATATGTCCAACTAAAGTAGGTTATGATCATATTAAGCTTGAGTTTCATGCTTACCATGGTTGTATATCATGTTTTTGAAGTGAAATTGCTTAAATTGTACCTTAGAAATACATTTGAAAAGCTTGAGTTTGTTGGATTTTGCTTGAGTTTGTTGGATTTTCTAACTGCACAAACAAGGCCAAGAAACACACGTGCGGAACACAACCGCACATGCGGGAAATAGGGGATGCAAGTTGGGCAATCTGAAATAAAAGCACGTGCGGGGCTGCACGTGCGGAACACCTCTCCGCTCGTGCGGTGAGGGACTTTCGCACGTGTGGAAATTGAAGAAAAATTCTGTTGCTTTCTGCTACCCTTTTCGACCATCTAAATCTGTTCATGTGTATATTAAATTCCTCTGAATACTTAAAAATAAATAGAAAGTGAATGAAATGGAAGAATGATGAAAGACAAGAAGTTAAGAAAAGAATGCATTGCTTATCAATTTATGTATGTGATGTGTAGGTCACTCATCGGAAGGGACCATCGCATGGCCGAATCACTGTGAGTAGTAGTATTATAATGATCTATTATGTGGATATGTTAAGTTTATGTACTTTGACATGCTTTATACTACTGATGCTTTATTGGAGATTATTAAACATTGGATCACAACAGTATATGAATTGGGCTGAGGCTGTTTTGTTATTATTAGGCCTAAGGCCGCTATGTTATTATTGGTCTCGAGGCTGTTCTGTTATTATTGGACCCGAGGCCCTTTTTTTATTATTGGGCCTAATACCGTTATTGGGCTTGGGTCGTTTTTTTATTATTGGCCCCGAGGCCGTTTGGGAATGTGTTGATAAAATGGATATACATGTATTACATACATATCTTATAGGACTCATACTCATTTATATGTCTTCATACATTATTATTATTCACTGAGCCTGACTCATTCCGTATTCATGTATGTTTTGTAGGTGGTTAGCTTGGAGTCCAACCCTAGGTCAGCTTCAAGCCTCTTTTGAGGACTTATTTTGTTAAGCCCAAAGTTGGAGTATTTTACTCTTTGCATATGCACATGATTTGGATTTGTATTTATTTGAACTATGTGTGTGGACTTCTTTGTCTACACTTAGTTGTGTAATGATTCTGGCATATAGGCACTGCTCAATGGACGCTCTATTATTTAATTGCTTTCATTTTAGGCCCCATTATTGAATAAATTATATTATTTAATGTTGTTTTGAGGCCTATGTATGAGTCGGTCATGACCTAAACTTCTAGGGACATGTAGCGATCCTGGTTTTGACTCGTCTCTTGTGGTGTTCCGGGCTCGGGTTGGTATGGTTTTGAACGGGTTACGTATCTTAGCTTCCCTTGTATTCCCCTTATTTTTGGTTATCGAGTTGTAGTGGTGTGTTTGGAACAGGTAATGTCTCCAAACCTTTAGATGCGAATCCAACTCGAATTGTGCCTTGCAGAGTTGTATTGAATGTTAATTTTTTCATGTTTTGCCACTTCGCTGAGTATATCGGGGATCGAGCTGCCGGTCAGATCGTGGAGGCCTAAGGGGCAGCGCCCCTTGGTGAGTCCGAGGGTAGCGCCCTGGCAAGGTCGAGGGGCAGCGCCCTCGAAGCAAAAAATGAAAAATGCATTCGAAGTTGCTTGAGCCACATGTGCGGAAAATAGGGGAGGGCTTGTTTGGCTACTGCAATAAATGCAGGTGCGGGAGTGCAAGTGCGGGAGAAGCGCCGCACGTGCGGTGGTAGGTGAGTCTGAAATTTTGGTCTTTTCTTCTCTTTAGGTTGAGTGTATCTCACTCTTGTCAGGTCTCTCTCTCTCTCTCTAAAAACCCTTTCCTCTCCCTTCTCTCTACATTTCCCTATGCCTAATTGGATCAAAACCTTGATTGCTCAAGATCCATTAGAGTTCTGTCATAGTTTCTTATCAAACTTGGTTAACTTCTCGAGGGCTTCGTTGTGTGCGGTGAAGATCGAGTTTTGACACCGTTGATTTTGGGGGTTTCATCTCATTTCTTCTTCAAAACTTGAGATAGGGATTTTCTTAGAGTTATATATATATATATATTTGCAAGATCTAGATGATTTTCGACATCATCCTTTGATAGCTTTGAAAATTGATTGTTGATTCAAGAAGATGAGAGATTTTTCAAAGTAGGTTTATCTCTTATTCTTTTAAAATGATCTTATGGGTTTTAATCTTCGTTGATTGAAGAAAAGATGATTTTGGTGAGTTTTCTTTCAAAGGATTTGGGTTGTATAGTTTTGGTGAGAAAACCTAGAATTTGGGGATTTTTTTAAAAGAGATTGAAAAATCCATAGATGATATTGTTATATTTATTTTGTATGCCAAAATAAATGAATGTTTGAAAAATTTCTTGTTTTTATCTATACAAGTGATGAGTTTCATGGAATATGGAAATTGTTATTCAGAATATTACTATAGTCTAGAAATGACTAATTGTTGAGGATACTTGAGAAGAGGGAATCGTACTATTCCTTAGATGATGAATTGGGATAAAAGTATTTATATTCATCTTGTGAAATTAGCATATCAATTCATTTGATTATATTAAACTTTGAAAGTTGATTTTAAAACTTGCATTGAGAAAAAGAATGTTGAGAAACAAGTTTTCATGGAATGGTTTTGGGGTAAATACGTTGGTAAGTCTTGATAGGTGGTGTAGATGATATTGAATAAGTTGGCCTGAGAGTCCGGGGTGAACGACTGAAAAGCCGCACGGACAGGTGTTGAGCCTTCCGGTTAATACCGGTAAAAATGACAATTTGGTAGTACTTGTATAATCTACTTGCAGACATCGACCTAGGGATTACCAGAGTTGTATTTACCGCCCTTGAAATAAATTGTTAAGTTTTGAACAATTGAAATTGCATGACATCATTGAGCATGATGGTTTTCAAAAGATGAAAATGTGACTTACTTTAAAAAAGGGGCACAGCATAACATATGCATTTCATCTCTTGAGGCTTGTATAAAATGTATATACTTTGTTAAGGATTTCTTACCGAGCTTTATGCTCACCCTACGGGATTTTTGTGCAGGAAAAGATGTGGTGATTTTGCCTAACTAAAGGCGAGGAAATATGTGTTAAGAGTACAAGGATCTCATTTTGCTGTAACTTTGTTTGTAAGCCAAGAGCTGTATTTATGTGGGTTTGAATAACCATTTTGTGTAACTAAGCCTAAGCCTTGGAAACTTATAAACCCTTGGGGGTATCTATTTGTTTATTTATTTGGTTTTGGATTAAACGTATAATCGCATTGAGGAACTAATTGTATCATATAATGCAAGTGCGGAGAATTATTTCTGTTTTCCTTTAAGGAGCCATGATGGTTGTGTTATCATTTGGGCATAGGAAATTGGGCCGTTACAGACAGGTTAGGGTCGTGACAACTCACCTCTTAATAAAGTACATAAATTCTGGTTTGAAATAGTTGAAATGGTCTAATTCATATTTACAATATTGTCAACTATCAAATAAGAAACTATTAACACGATTCTTATTGTGATTTTGTGCTTTATATTTCTAAGGTTTTTTTTTGTTTTTGTTTATGATAGATTGTCAGACCAACTTGCACTCGAGGTGACTATTGTGTACGATGCATAGTAGTCATTGTTGTGTAGTTGTTTGGGCACATTTTCGGATTCTATTTTAATAATTTAAACTGTTCAATTTTTAATATATATATATATATATATATATATCAAGTATAACATATTTGTAAAAAAATTAAATTGATTAGATATCGATAACCCTTTCATCAAATTACATATGTATTTAGTTTTATTTGTAAAATCATACTTACTATCTATTTTATGAAAGAATTATCAATATCCGATCAACTTAATTTTTAATATGTTATACTGTACTTGATGTATCCTAAAACGTGAACGATTCAAATTATTAAAATAGAAACCAAAATGGGCTCAAATAACATCACAACAATGAATGTTGTGCAGGGTGCACCGCCAACTCGATTCCCCACAACCTTTGGACCCTAGTATGCCCTGTAGGCAAATTTGTTTGGTACTTCTCAGACAAGCTAAGTTGGTGACTCAACTTCAATTTTGTTTGTTGAAATAGTAGAACTCAATGCATTTTTGTCTCTGCTTAGGAAACAACTAGATAAGATGTTTCCACGAATGGTTTTTGAATGGCCATCAAAAGAAATTTTATTAATAAAAGGAAGAGATACACCAAAATGCTTAAGAGAATTGCATCATTGTCAATACAATGCATCCGAACTAAGATGGCACTCGACACGTGAACAATCATGTGTAGCCCCAAAGCCACCAACAAGAGTTAGAGAGATTCCTACTCACTTACAAAACAAGTACAAACACAAAAGGCTCAGAACTAGCTTCCACCTCCTAAAAAAACTCTAATCTACTTAATGTTAAACAAAAAAAATTATGAATAGAGAACTAAAGATCCTTTGAAGAATCTTTCAACCAAATTGAAATTCTGATATAATAAGGTCACTCAATTCACCCAAACCTAGTTGTACATCATTGAAAAAACACTCGTTTCTGTGCTTCCAAATTGACCACAAGGTTACTATAAAGGGATGGCACTCTAGATCATCTTTTTGACTTTCTTCAATCAGAACCGTGTTCACCAGAACAACACACCTTCAATTGATCCAAGCATTGCCCACTGTGTACCCCACCATTTCTCTGAATGGTGTGGATCAATACTCTAAAATTACCAAATAATTTTTCCTATGATAGGGATGAGACTTCATTCGGTTTGAGGAAAGAAAGTTTTTTTTTTTTTTTTTGAATATTTGAGTGAAAAATATTTTAATTGTTTGTTTTCAAATTTATTTAGTTAAAAGTTGAAAAAAAAAAAATCACTGGATCCATCGTATTTGCTCATGCTAAAAAATATATTTTTTTTGAACTTTGTTGTGTCTTTAATAAATTTTAAAAATATGTATTAATTTTTTATTTTTTTATTTTACTTTTCAAGTCTATTTAGTCTAGAATAATCCATAAAATAAAAATTCAAATTCAAACAATGTTGGAGAAATTAAAAGATCATTCATCAAAATTTCATATTAGCTTAAGGACAACCCGAATTATTTTTATGGGAAACTTTATGATGCACACCCACCTTATAACTAAAAAGAAAAATTTCTTACTTTCAATTTTCTGAGTCATAATTAAAAAAAGAAAAAAAGTCATAAGTAAACACAGCATGAGACATAATTAAAGAGCTCATGAGTCATAACTAAATAAGAAAATTAGTCATAATTAAAAAAGAAAATGGCATAACTAGGTGTGCATATGGTACACCATTTTTAAAAGGGTGTATATTAGAATTTCCCTTATTTTTATAGTAGAAGTTCCTAAGATTTGAAATTTTAGAAGGCTAAAAGCAAACTTTAACATATATATAGTAAAAAATACCCTTAGAGCATCTTCAACGCTAATAGGCCTTTTACCTATCTAAACATTACTATAAAATATACATTTTATTTTTTATATCAATTGTTTCATGTTTCTACTCCAATTATGCTATTTATTTTAACTATTCATCCAAATACTATTAATTTTATAGAATGCCACGTCAACAACAAAGATTGAGGGAAATGATTCTAATGATTAAATACATTTTGCCTAACCTTTGACCGTGCCTGTGAATGCTACACCACTATGATGACGTTGTCTTTGTTACGCCCCACTTTTTATTGCTCGGAATTTATTACCAAAGCCATTAACAATGAATTCAATTTCAGAGTTAGCATACAGAAGCTTATTATAATGACAAAAAAATACAATCATCAGGGTTCTCTCATACGGACATAAAATAAATACAACAAGAATCATAATTAAATAAATTGCTCGCAGGCTAACATCTTCCAAAGCAATAGCCCGGTTACACAAAATGGTCTCTCTGACCCATACACGTTTAGCCCTTGGCTTTACAAAGTTCACAACAAAAATAAGAGAGCCGTTTACTCTTCACAAAAGAAATATCCACACCCTCAGTTCGGCGGGATCACCACATCTTTACCTGCACCAAATCCCATAGGGGTGAGCATAAAGCCCAGTAGAGAATTCTAACAAAGTATATACAGTTATGCAACTCTCAATAAAAATGCAAATGCCCATGCCATGCCATGCTCTATTAAAGAAAATTCATTTCATGCTCTTCGTGAAGATTTCCATATTTGTTTTCAACTCAAGCTTACATTCAAAACACATTTCAAAACTTCCAATTTTAATCAATAGGGGCGATAAATACGACACTGGTAATCCCTAGGCTGGTGTCTGCAAGTAGACTCTACGAGTACTACCAAATTGTCATTTTTATCGGTATTAACCGAAATGCTCGACACCTATCCGCGCGGTTTTTTGGTCTTTCATCATGGACACTCAGGCCAACTTATCAAAGTCATCTACACTCCCTAACTGGACTTACCAACTTATTTACCCCTTTCACATTTTCGTAGTTCTCATTACAATACATTTCCCTTTCATGAAGAAAATGATTTCAATCTAGATACACCATGCATGATAATAAATCAAATGAATACGCAATGCAACCATTTCTCCATGTCTCATGGAAAATTCTCAAGTCATTCCAACAACATTACCAAACAATTCCATTCACCATTTCCATGTTCTTCTAACCAACAGTCAAGAGTTCATTAACATTTGACCATGTGCAACTATATAACCACAATCCATGTTTTTTCAACATTCACTTCTATTTAAGCCAATGCAACATGTAGATGCTAATCTCTACTCTCAAAATCTTTCGTAGTACAAGATATTTCTCTATGTATATATGTAGACATTCATACCCATCTAACATTCATGCACATTAATGATAATATATCAAATGAGAATGGGACGCAATAATTAATATTTCATAACATTTCTTCATTTTTCAAATATCTCTACAACAAGATCATAAATTTCAATTTCTCATTTCTTCTCTTGCAATGTTATTTGACAACATAACCACATGCCTTCTATTCATAGCAACAACCACAATTACTCGCCATGCACAATTCATAGCAAATTAGCCTCTTCAAGAATATATCTATTATGTTCTCAACATAGCTCCCCAAGATTTTACAATTCTTACAATTCAAGACACACTCAACCATTTTTCATTTTCCAACAATCCATGTTCCAGTGTTTAACAATTATATAAAACTAACATCTCATTCCTCTTACCTCACATAGATAGTCATTTCTCTAAACATTAATGAAGTTTACTTTCATTCAGCCTCTTGACATAAAAGAACAAAGAATTTCATAGGTATTTTTCTTATTTGCCAAAATCCCCAAATTCTAGGGTTCTTCATCACATACAAAATATTTCTTCCATTTCTTGGTGAAAATCCTAATCAAAACACCTTTCTTAGATTAATAAGATGAACCCTCAAAGATTGACCAAAAATTTGAAAGTTTAAAACCCCTTTTTGAAAAATCTCTACACTTTTAAAATCACAAGGTTGAAATCATCAAAACTAGAAGGAAACTCTTACATCATCAACAAAAGAACAAAACTTGTATATATAACTCAAGAAATCCCTACCTCAAGAGAGAAGAGGAGAAAAGGCCCAAAAATCAACCTCGCCGGAATACGATCTCCACCGGTCAAGACGAAGCCCTCGACATGCTCGTCATTTTTGTATAAGGGACTCGTGCCAAAATCCCAATGGATTTCTTGAGATCAAAGGAGATGTAATGTTTTGAGGGTTTGGGTAGAGAGAGATGAGAGAAAAAGAGAGAAATATGATAGAGAGAGAGAGAGAGAGAGAGAGAGAGAGAGAGAGAGACTTCTGAAAAAATGAAGTGTAAGGAAGCAAAACACAATACAAATTAGAAATGCACGAAAATCGAGACTGAAACACGCTTCGCCGTACGTGCGGCACACCTCCCTGCATGTGCGGAGCAGCTTTCCTGCACGTACGGCTCTCACCCCCGCACGTGCGGTCCTCCCCGCACCTTCCCTCGCGCACCTGTCTTTTAGGCAGTGTGCTCACAGCCCAAGCCACCAACTTCCCACACGTGCGGCCCTGGCCCTTAGCCCGGTAAAACTTCAGCTCCACTCCCGACACTCCGGAGCCGATCCCGCACCTTCCGAAACGAGTGAAAAACTTAGAATTAAAACAACCACAATAGGAAATAATTTAAGAAGGGAAAAACCTAGAAACAACTTTCCGACACAACTCAAGAGAAACAAGACGGTTTTCAAACTGGTCATCACAGTCTTCATCATCTTCTTCGTCCTTGTCAAGGTTTGCAAACATTTGTCCCATTGGACTTGTGTTCGACCTCATCAACGACAAGTCTTCGTTTTAGTGGTTTCAATGAACGGCCTTCGCTATCATCTTCCATTCTTTTGTTCTTAGTTCTCCAATGCCATGAAATCAAAGCAACTTAACGTTCTGGTTAGTGTTCATGACACACAGGAAAAAGAAAAATGAAGAAAAAGAGAAAGAATATGAAGAAGCAACAAAGAACAAAGTCGAAACGTAAGAGAATTTCATTGACTTTTTATTCATTTACAATGAAATTATAGACAGTGATAATCAATCACACACACTCTCTCTCTCTCTTTCTCTCTCGCTCTCTACAATTTATCATAGTCAGAGAAATTTCACTAACTCAATTCAATGAAATTTCTTTGAGTTTATTTCAATTTCACTAATTTTACCCAGTGAAGTTTTACCGACTTTATTCAATTGCAATAAAATTTCAATATGTGATAGTCAGTCTAGGTCTCTATTGTCTTTTCTAGTTGGTGAAATTTCATTGAGTAGACGCAGAGAAATTTTTCTAAAGTTAAGTAAAATTTCATCAACTTCATTAAATTTCATAGATTTTCACTAATTTTACTTAATAAAATTTCACTGAGGTTTTAGTCAATGACAATCACTAATTTTACTCAGAGAAATTTCACAATCTAGGAATGTCAAACTTAATTAGTAAAAAAATTCATCACATTATTTTTTTTTTTAAATTTATATCCATCATTGGTGTTGTTTGAAATGGTCACCGGCAATTGACAATAGTTATCGAAAAATTATTGCTGATGATTGGAGATGGTCATTGACAGTCGAAGGTGGCATGGTAATGAAATTATGCTAAAGGTAGTTTTATCTTAAAAAAAAAAGAAGAAAGCTTAGTATACTTAAACTACAAAATATATTTTAGTCATCATTAAATTAATAAAATATTTTGACTCGTGAGCTCAATTTAAAAAAAAAAAAAAGGATCTGTCCCACTAGGATGTAATTCCGCCTTTTAACAATAATTTAATTTTTATTTATTTTTTATTTTTTTATTTATTTTTTTTTTGTACTGTAATTCCCTCTTATTAAAAAAATCTATCTCAAACTAAACTACAACCAACTTTCCTACAATTTTTTGTAAATATGTAACTTTGAATTCTGTCATTCAAATACAGCATAAACCTCTATAATGAGGTCTTTTGGAAATAATCTCAAACTACTCATTCAATAAGTATAGTGATACCAACTCAGTTACACTCTATAAACGTTCACAAAATGATATTGGTAAAGTTATTGATTCCATTAAGAGTAATGTTATACGGATAGAAAAATTATATAAAAAATGAGTTCAGATTTGGTAAAGTTAAAAATATCAATTTTATGGGTGAAGTTGGTGTATTGTGAGACTAATGTATACCTATGTCAATGATCCAAATCGCTCAACTTATATGATACGTTGAGAAAAACATCGACATAAAAAATTAGATTGATTAGGTATAAGTAATCACATGATCAAATCACATGTAATATATATCTATATCTATATCTACATATATTATAATCTATGAAGCACGGGCACGGACACGGACACGGACACGGACACGCGACACGCGACACGACACGGATACGTAAATATGCAAATTTTCAAAAAATGGGGGACACGACACACTGGGGACACGTTTAATATATATAATTAATTTTATTTATTATATGTCATAAAATTATTTTAAAAGATTATTTTTTTTATTTAATGTTATTTTAATAAAAAATAATTAATTTTATTTATTATATGTCATAATTAATTTTATTTATTTTATTATATGTTCAATACATATTATTCAAATGAACAAAACTAATCAATTTTTTATTTTTTTATATAAAATGGAATTAGAAAAAAGAACAAAAGAAGAGAGATGTTACACTGACCATTTATAAAAGAATATAAAAGAAAAAAATAAAAGAAAAGAAAGAATAAAATAAAATCAGAGTATAAAAGAATAAATAAAATAAAAGAAAAAATAAAATCAAAATATAAAAGAAAAAATAAAAGAAAAGAAAAGAAAAATAAAATCAAATAGCGGCTGAGAGAGAGAGAGAGAGAGAGAGAGAGAGAGAGAGAGAGAGAGAGAGAGAGACACACAATGACTGAGGGAAAGAAGATTAGATCAGACACAGGCTGAGAGAGAGAAAGAGAGAGAGAGAGGGAGAGAGAGCGACTGAGGGAAAGAAGAAGAAGAATGAAGATCGAAGCAGAAGAGCAGCGACGACTGACGAGACACGAGTGACAACTGACGAGAGACGACCGATGAGAATCGAAGATGAACGACAAATGACGAACGACAAATCGACCAGGTCCTCTCTTTCTCACCCTTTCTTTTCTGTTTCTATTCTAATCGAATTAGATTAGGGCAGATGTTGATATGTTTTTACTTATTTACAAATTGACCCAAACAAATTATGTAAATTGTGAAATTACTTACGAACGTGTCCCAAAAGTGTCTATAACGTGTCCGGAACGTGTCCGGATGTAAAAAAAATTTTAAAAAATGGGACACTCTCTGCTGCGTGTCGGACACGTGTCAACCGCGTGTCCGACGCGTGTCCGTATCCGACACGTGTCCGACACTGGTACGGAGCCCTCGAAGAGGTGTCGGTGCTTCATGGATTATACATAGATGGTCTATTATTAAAAATATGTAAGTTGTATAGATAATAATAGTCTAATAGTATAGCAATCGATATTGGTTCACCTTGATTTTTTGAATGGATAATTTTATTAGTTAGTTGTATGAAATAAAAAGTTTAGATCACCGAAATGACTCCAAGTTAGTCCGTTAATAGATCGACTTCACTATAAAGTTGAGATTTTCAATTTTAACAAATCTAGACTCTTAAAAAATGCAAAAATGCTAGAGATCCCAAAAATTTTACCAAATATCTCACATGAGTGTATGACTCATACAAGACCCGCATTGTGTGGGCTCCACACCTATGCGAGACATTTGGTAGAATTTTTAGGATCTTTACCATTACTCTAAAAAATATATACATAATGATTTAGAAGAGTTTGAAATCAATCATTGAAAAATAAAGAACCCTTAAAAATTCATTTAATTAAAAAAAGTCATTATCACATTATTCTTGTACACAATAATTTAGTGACATAGCATTTTTCTTATATTATTATGAGAGTTATTAAAAAATATTTTCATTCATGATGATTGCTGATTTTGGTAAAATGCCTAGGGGTGCTTGGAATTAGAAGGGGCAGTTTTGGTTTTGGGGCAGAGGAAGAACACGTGTGTTGTTGTATTGGTTGCTGCTATTAATGTCTTTTTTTTTTTTTTTTTGGCTGGTTTATGGTTCTTTGGTTGTATGGCATTCATGGCCTTTGTTTTGCTTTTGTTGGCTTTTGTCTTTTCCTCTTTCTCTGTGTTGGTTCTTTATCAATCTCTTGACTAGAGCTAGCATATAATTGAGTAATTATTTTGGTGCCAATTTAGTTGATGGAGATGGTTTATTATTATGCTCTTTGCTTTGGCCCCGCTTTGTTGATGTATATATTATAATGTAATGCATTTTAATATCATCAATAAAAAAAAATTATGCTGACAAAAAAAAAAAAAAAAAAATGTATGGCAGAATTCAAATTTATCAATTATAACATAAAAAAAATGTTAGATTTTAGGTGTAAATTATCTATGAAAAAAATTAATTGATCCAATTATTATAACTATAGGATTTATTATATTTGTCTTAAGAAACTAATATAATAAAATTAATTGACCCAATATTGTTCATCTTCTTGAAGACAAATATAATAAAATTGGCTATCATTATTGGATTAATCTGTTTTTTTCTTGGATGATTTACACATAAATTTTGATAAAATGAATGGTTTAAATTGTCAAAACGAGATTGTGATGGGCATGGACTAGAGATAAGCTTCTCCCATTGAATTGAATTATTTTTTAAAAATAGTTCTGTATAAATAACATGATTGTTCAAAATTAGGGTTACCTACACTTAGTATTCTTACATTTTTAAGAAAATTTTATTTTGGTCTCTCTACCTTCAATTGTGAACTCCTTACACTTTAAGTTATGTTGTAATATCATCATAATTTTGGAGGTTGTTGAATTGAAATATTTTATAAGAGATCTATGCAAACAGGACATTGTATAAAATTAGGGTTACTTACACTCAGCATCTTTACATTGGTTACCATGAAAAGGTACATATGATATGCATTTTATACAAAACCAATATAATCTTTTATTGTAGAAACTATGACTTTTTACTCATCATAAAAATGGTGAATTATACTAACGGTCTCTGTAATTTGATATTTGTGACACTTTAATTCCTGACATTTTAATTGTGATAGATGTTGGACAATCTTCACTATATTCAAATAGTTAAATTCTGTTGTGTACTAAACAACAACAAGAATATAAAGAAATAAAGGAAATAAGAGAATTTGTTTGATTACAAAAATCAAACTATAAATAAATAAATAAATAACAGATTTTATTTTGTTACAAAAACAAAATTAAAATCTGATTTAAACAAACAAATGAAACAGAAAATAAATTAAACAACTTACTTGATTAATTGTTCGAAAAATAATTCTGATCAAGTCCAGTGTTTGACACTATGTCCTTAAGACAGATTCGTCCTCTCCACGGTGCTTTCAGAATTTGGACGTTTATCTCCAAGGATAAAATGATCTACTACAAACAATAGCAACACTACGAATTGTTTACCTAACGAACACACTAATTGTTTATACTCTCTCTGACAAGAAAATAATGCAGCAACATGAAAAAAATGTTTTCAGAATTATGAATAGAGTGCTAAAAAATCCAAATGAGGGCTGTCCATTTATAGATGTAAATGTGACTCTTGGTTTTGAATTGAACAGGTATGATACCTGTTGGCTTTGAATTCAAACAGATTTGAATCTGTTGGGTTTAAAATTAAACAGATACAAAAACGGGAAGGGCCCTGTTTGGATATACAGTAAATCCAAACCAGTTTAATTTGAATTCTGGATTTTATTTTACCAAAAAAAAAATTAAATTCAAATGTTTTTTGCCCAAAAAGATTAGTACTCAACCCAACCTCACACCACGTACCCGCGCCCAAGCCCAGCCCGACCGACCGGACGGACGGCGGCGGCGGCGGCGGGCGTAGTGATTTTTGGATCCAATGGGTCTAGCCCATTTTGCTCATAACCTCTCCCTCTAAAACACTTGGGTACCCCTTGGGGCACACCCCAAGTACCAAACCTATGCCTTATAAACCCATTCAAAACTTCCCACCAAATCAATGTGGGACAAGCCTTATTCAAATCTTTAAGGATTTTCCACCAAACTCCATTTCCATGGAGCACACTTTGGCTTCAATTTCCTATTCACTCGGTAATGGTTTTGAGCAACCAAATATACCACGTGAATCATAACGCGGCATAGAACGCGTTACCACTTTGACCCGTGTAAATCGATGCACGGGGCCCACCTAAATATTAGACCAAACTTAGGATAAAATTCTGGTTTTACCAAAAATTTATAACCATTTCCAACAATCCCCCACATGAATGGAATTTGATGACAACGGAAATGAAACAATATGCAGATTTATCGAAAAAGTATAAGTCGAAAATATCTTGCATCAGGATAGGTAGTTTTCGGCCTTGAACCTTCCCTAGTGATAACCTATCGGACTTACTGGCTAACCAATGGACGCGATGCCTTGAATTGTTCAGCTGTTTGTGTAAGCCAAGACAATGGATTTCACACAAAATATCTTCTAACACATCGTGGTTCTCACTGTTGTGTTCATTTTGGCCTTGAACGCTCCTGGTTTTCATGAGTGTTTCTAGAGAATTTAGCCTTTTGGATTCTCATAGAACCGGCCCCAGTTCGACACTCATATAGGTGATTTTTATTGTGAGTATCTCTTTATACTTGTCTTGATTTATGCCTCAATCAAGATATAAGTAATCATTAAAAGCAAAGCTTATCCTTATACCCTTGCATACAACATATGTTGCAAATATCACTCTCACCATAGGAATGGATAGGAATTTTAATCCCTTGGTGATTTCTGGCGAGCCATACATAACTTAGTTATCCCTTTGAACTTAGTTCTTGGGATCTCCAGTCATATAAGTAGGGTTACCATTATGACGACTCTTATGTAATAGGCTTTAATCCCATTCCCTTCGATGAATTATACACTAACTCTTTTGTCAAACCTTTTGTTAACGGATCCGCAATATTCTCTTTAGATTTTATATAATCTATTGAGATTATTCCGTTTGACAACAATTGCCTTACGGTATTATGTCGACGACGAATATGTCGTGACTTACCGTTATACATATGATTCTGTGCCCTGCCTATTGCAGATTGACTATCACAATGAATGCAAATAGCTGGCACAGGTTTTGGCCACATTGGAATGTCTTCTAAGAAGTGACGAAGCCATTCTGCTTCTTCTCCTGCTTTGTCTAAAGCAATGAATTCAGATTCCATTGTGGATCGTGCGATGCATGTTTGTTTTGTGGATTTCCAACAAACAGCAGCGCCTCCCAGAGTGAAGACATATCCACTTGTAGATTTTGAATCTTTAGTATTCGATATCCAATTTGCATCACAATAACCTTCAAGTACTGCTGGATATCGAGTAAAGTTCAAACCATGATCACGGGTGAATCTTAGATATCTAAGAACCCGAATGATCGCTTTCCAATGGTCTTCTCCGGGGTTACTAGTGTACTTACTCAATTTACTGATAGCATAAGCTATATCAGGACGAGTACAATTTATTAGATACATTAGGCTTCCAATGATTTGGGAGTATTTTAACTGAGACACTGCATCACCTTTATTTTTCGATAAATAAAGACTGATGTCTACAGGTGTTCTAGCTAAATTCAAATCATCCTTGATAAATTTATCAAGAATTTTCTCAATATAATGAGATTGAGATAATGCATATCCGTCAGATGTTTTAGTAATTTTCATTCCTAATATAACATCTGCGACCCCCATATCTTTCATATCAAATCTTTTGTTAAGCATTTGCTTAGTTGATTTGATCATGTTTTGACTGCTTCCAATGATAAGCATGTCATCCACATAAAGACAAATTATGACATATCCTTGGTCAGTGTTTTTAACATAGACGCATTTGTCACATTCGTTTATCTTAAACCCATTAGTAAGCATTGCATGATCAAATTTTTCATGCCATTGCTTAGGTGCTTGTTTTAATCCATAAAGGGATTTTACAAGTCGACAAACTTTCTTTTCTTGCCCCGACACTACAAACTCTTCGGGTTGCTCCATATAGATCTCTTCATTTAGATCACTGTTTAAGAAAGCTGTTTTAACATCCATTTGATGTATTTTTAAATTAAACAACGCTGCTATAGCAATAAGCATGCGAATGGATGTTATTCTTGTCACAGGGAAATATGTGTCAAAATAGTCCAGACCTTCGTTTTGTCTGTAACCTTTAACTACAAGTCTTGCTTTATACTTGTCAATTGAACCATCTGCTTTCATTTTTCTCTTGAATATCCACTTATATCAAAGAGGTTTAGAACCAGGTAGAAGACCCACCAATTTCCAAGTATGATTTTGCATAATGGATTCAATTTCATTATAAACAGTCTCTTTCCACAAAGGTGCTTCAGGACCTGTCATTGCTGCCTTAAAGCTTTGAGGTTCATTTTCTAACAGGTATGTCAGAAAATCTGGACCAAAGGATTTTGATGTTCTCACTCTCTTACTTCTTCTTGGTTCATCATCAGTCAAATCCTAAGTTGTAACGCCCTCAAAATTCAACCCATTAAATATAAAACAAAACATGCATTATTAAAAGAAAACATTATTTATTACATCAATCATCAGAGTCTTACGAAATAAAATACCATAATAAATGCCCTACGGGCTTACATCTTGCCAAGCCAACACTTGGATACAATTTACTGAGTTCTAACTCAAAAACAGATAAAGCCCTAGGCTTGAAGGATTACATTGTTCAAACAAACCAAATAAAAATAAAACAAGTCTTCGAATTCAATTCCTCACAAGCTAAGTCCTTGGAGGGAGTGAACCACCTGAACCTGAAAAATAAAGTTCCCATATAGGGTGAGCCACAGCCCAGTAGAGAAATACTAAACCAAGCATAAGAATTAACTAAAGCATTAGCATCTGATACATGGTTAACACTCTACAATCAAGTTACAATTTTCATGACACAAATGTCTACATTGCCTATGACACACTGTCTATGGCACTTTTCACTTTCCAATCTTTATTCAACTTTTCAAATTATAACATTATGGCTCAGAACCTGGCCAACTATCACAGTGATCCAGATGTCACAAAATAAATGAGACTAAAGCTCAAATCACAACACTTCCATACTTCCAATTGATACACATTATAATGATGCATCATGTCAACAACAAATAGCAATATTGCTATTATCAATAAGCACACATATGAGTGATGCTACTGGAGTCCATCCCCTATCTCCTCCCGACAAATCCAGTTTAGAGGTCCATCCCCTATCTTCCCCTAAACCGTGGAGTTCATCCCCTATCTCCTCCAAATGAAATGCATATGCAATGAAACACACAATTGCCATATACAACACGTAATCAATACAAGTAATGTTCTGTATTAATTCAACTGTCAACCTAAGTGACATAATTTCATTTATACCTATGCCGCATGCAAGGTCTACAACAATCAATGACTATCCTCCACCGATAGCCCAAAACAGTTATTTCTAAACAAGAAATAAATACAACATTGAATATAGAATTAACATTCTCATAGGTAAGTATTTAAACTACCCAACTATATCATTAATCTCATAATTTCCCCAATCTCATGAATTAAACTAAATTCCACATTTTTCCCTTAAATTAATTATGCAAATTAATCTAAGCCAAGACCCTAAGGTTCTCCCAAAATTACCAAACTACCCCCACATACCAAAATACCAACACTTAGGATTAAAACATAAATGGAGTAGGAAATCCCTACCTCGAAGCAAGAACCAGAAAAGATGATGATGAAGAAGATGCTCGAAACTCCAAAGTGCTCCAAACTGACAACTGCTCAGATTAAATGGAAGCCCTCACTCTCCTCTATCTTATTGTAAAAGAACTAGGGCAAAAACCCACCCTAACTAGATCAAATCAAGGAGAGAAGATGAGTTGGGAGAGGGAGAACTCGTAACCTAGGGTTTAGAATATGAAAGGGACTCAAAAACTGAATTAAAACACGCTGCTGCGTATTTAAGTCTGACAGGCTCGCTCGAGCGAAGACCTGGTCGCTCGAGCGACCAGACACAAGAAATACTCGCTCGAGCGAAGAAAAGCTCGCTCGAGCGAAGAAAAGCTCGCTCGAGCGAAGAAAAGCTCGCTCGAGCCAAAAACTCGATGCTTCAGGTCTGCAACCCAGAAGCTCGCTCGAGCGAAGGAAAGCTCGCTCGAGCGAAGGAAAGCTCGCTCGAGCGAAGGACTCGAAAACATACACCTCGCTCGCTCGAGCGAAGGAAGCTCGCTCGAGCCAAGAAACACATCTCTCAGGTCTATGTACTGGACGTAAGGCTCGCTCGAGCCAAGGAAATCTCGCTCGAGCAAAGAACCAAAAACGAAGACCTCGCTCGAGCGAAGAGAAGCTCGCTCGAGCGACCAAGCCAAAAACTGAACATGCAGACTTGGTTTCTAAACCCAACCAATCTGCAACCAACCTGCTAAACACATCCTATAACCCAAGAATAAGGAATTAAAGGACAACAACAACAAATATAACAGCGGAACATAAGTCCGGATACAATAATTAAAAGGGAAAAGACGGGGTCGCTATATGTTGGTTGAGACCATTACTAGTCTCTTGTGTTTGATTGTCATTAGTCTCTTGACTTGTATACAATCATAAGTTCTTTTCTGTGAATTTAATTCCTCTCTTGTAAGGAAAGACATGTTCAAAAACACAGCATTCCTTGACTCTATAATAGTGTTCACATTTATATCAGGTATTTCTGATTTATAAGTCAGAAACCGATATGCACTACTATTCTGAGCATAACTAATAAACACACAATCTACTGTTTTTGGTCCAATCTTAATCTTTTTAGGAATAGAAACTTCAACTTTTGCCAAACACCCCCACACTTTTAAGTATTTATTGGAAGGTGGTCGACCTTTCCACAATTCATAAGGAGTGCTGTTGGTTTTCTTGTGGGGTATTCTATTAAGAACATAATTAGTAGACAATATTGCTTCCCCCACAAGTTCTGTGGTAAACCTGAACTTAGTAACATGGCATTCATCATTTCTTTTAGGGTTCTATTCTTTCTTTCAGCAATTCCATTTTGCTGTGGAGAATAAGGGGCTGTAGTTTGGTGAATAATGCCATGTTGTGCACAAAATTCATTTAATGGTGCATCATATTCACCACCCCTATCACTTTTGATTAAAAACAAAATATAACATCCAACACATGTTGTCTATGATGTGCTAGATTTCATAAAATTCAAATCATGAATCATAAATTTCAAATGAAAAAACCAAAATAATTATGATTACACAAATCAGAATTAATGTTTTGACAAAATTATATCCTCATAAAAAAATTTGCCTAAAAATCAAACAAGTCAAACAACCCATTTTATTGTAAGAGATACAAATAAATAATTGTGACAAAAGAAAATTACATTATCTCATCTAATTCAAGAGATACACCTCCATATTAAAATAATGTTTTATGGTTTTAACAAATTCTACTACGCAAGTAAAATAATAATTAATGACATCTCATGTCACAAATTTAAAACAAACTAATAATAAAAGATTTCTTAAATTTCCTTCCAATTAAATGGAACGATATAACTGCATACATCTCCATGTTTAAAATCCTCTGGTGTTTAAACACCCATTCAAAATTGATTAGAAATATTCAAATTAATCTGCTTATGTCCAAAGTCAACATAACAATTTATCATTCCAACTCTCATGACATTATTTTTAAAGAAATAACTTGAGTTGATATCAATACATGCATATCAAACGCATCAACTAAAAATAATGAATTAGCAAAATAAATTAATCATGTATGAACCCCTAACTTTCATCATGAGATAAAAACCTCATAAATAAAATTCAACGCATTTTAAAATTTTAAACTTTTTAAAACATAACTTTATTTAATCAGTTTGATTAGTCCATAAATAAACTAATTAAATATACAAACGTTAAAATGTTGTTGTGAATATATATATATATATATATTTTCCGACTCATGATGAACTATGATAAAGTCAAAAGAACTAACACCTTTTCACAAAGGGTTCAAAAATTAAGTGATCTCCCAAATGAAACCATAAGTCACGTAGAATATTTACAGATTGTAACTGAAACACAAAATTACATGATTGATTAACAAAATTAATTTTCTAGTTACTAAAACCACAAAATAAATTATAATACAAAATAATTTTATTTTCTATGTTACTAAAACTAGAAAAATAAAATACCACAAATTAATTTTCTAGTTACTAAAACCAGAAAATAAATTATAACACAAAATAATTTTATTTTTTTTGTTACTAAAACTAGAAAAATAAAATAATTTTATTTTTCTTATTACTAAAACTAGAAAAATAAAATACCGAAATAATATTTGATTACAAAAATCAGAAAAATACAAAATAATTTTCTAGTTACCAAAACCAGAAAATAAATTCTAGTTACTAAAACCAAAAAATAAATTCTAGTTACTAAAACCAAAAAATAAATTCTAACAACAAAATAATTTTATTTTCCTTGTTACTAAAACTAGAAAAATAAAATATCAAAATAATTTTCTGTAACACCAAATAATATTCTGCAATTGTTAATGACACCAGTATATTACTACTAGTTGTCAAAGAAAAGAGATAGTATATTACTACTATCTGTCAAATAGCATAAACCACTATTTGTTTTTCCAACCAGAATATTACTTTGAAAACACAGAAAATTAAATACAATGAAGATACCAAAAAGATTCTGTCTTAAGATTGTTGGACAATCTTCACTGTATTCAAATAGTTAAATTCTGTTGTGTATTAAACAACAATAAGAATATAAAGAAATAAAGGAAATGAGAGAATTTGTTTGATTACAAAAATCAAACTAGAAATAAATAAATAAATAAATAACAGATTTTATTTTGTTACAAAAACAAAATTAAAATCTGATTTAAACAAACAAATGAAACAGAAAATAAATTAAACAACTTACTTGATTAATTGTTTGAAAAATAGTTCTGATCAAGCCCAGTGTTTGACACTGTGTCCTTAAGACAAATTCGTCCTCTCTACGGTACTTTCAGAATTTGGACGTCTATCTCCTAAGATAAAATGATCTACTACAAATTGTTTGCCTAACGAACACACTAATTGTTTATACTCTCTCTAACAAGAAAATAATGCAGCAACATGAAGGACGAAAATTAGAGTGCTAAATACCTGTTGGCTTTGAATTGAAACAGATTTGAATCTGTTGGGTTTAAAATTAAACAGATACGCACCCGCGCCCAAGCCCAGCCCAACCCGCCCGACGGCGGCGCGCGTGTGTGGTGATTTTTGGATCCAATGGGTCTAACCCATTTTGCCCATAACCTCTCCCTCTAAAACACTTGGGTACCCCTTGGGGCACACCTCAAGTACCAAACCCATGCTTTATAAACCCATTCAAAACTTCCCACCAAATCAATGTGGGACAAGCCTTATTCAAACCTTTAAGGATTTTCCACCAAACTCCATTTCCATGGAGCACACTTTGGCTTCAATTTCCCATTCACTCGGTAATGGTTTTGAGCAACCAAATATACCACGTGAATCATAACGCGGCATAGAACGCGTTACCACTTTGACCCGTGTAAATTGATGCACGGGGCCCACCTAAATATTAGACCAAATTTAGGATAAAATTCTGATTTTACCTAAAATTTATAACCATTTCCAACAATAGATTTGACCTTAAATTTTGAATCTCGTTTCAAATAAAGATAATTGAAGACACTGTTGCTCCATTTCAAGAACAAAATCGTCAATTTGATAAAATATAAACTAGTTTGACAAAAACAAATGTCCAAAATTATTTTTGAATTCTTAAAAATTATTTCTCTCACCAAAGATAAAATTATATAAAAATGATCAATGTTTTACATTTTTATTTTTTTACCAAATTAGTTTTTAGTATATGATGGGATGATGATCATGTAATGGGTGGTTGTTTTTATTTATATTTTTGGATGGTTATCATGTAACAAATGATTGTATTTGTTATTAACAGATATTTCTAGATAGTTATTATGTAATGGATGATCACTAAATTTTTAATGTATAATTGATATGTTTAATATATGAAATACTTTTAGATTTGGATTTTTTGATTTACTTGATTGATTTAATAATGATATCAAATATGTCCCCATGTTTGACTTTTGAAATAATAGAAACTAATTTAACTAAAATAAATATCAAAAAAATTATTTTAAAAAATTATTTTTACACACAAAAAATAAAATTATATAAAAAGGATGTGTTTTTAATTTTTTTTCACCAATTTAATTTTTAGTTTTTTTAAAAAAAATTCTGAAAACAAAGTCTGAAAACCAAATCAAACAGAACTTTATAACTAAGAAAGTTTCAACATTATTCATTAAAAAAATTCTCATTACATTTCAAATAATATACAAGTTAACCAACACAAAATAAGATTGTACTTTACCTTTGAAATTGACCGTTTGGAAATGAAATATATTTGATTGTCCTTATTTGAATCAAGATTTACAATTTAGGATCAAATGTATTATAATGGAAAAGTTAAGGACTAAAATAATACAAGTCTCGAATTACAGGGATTGTTAGTATAATTTGCCCCCATAAAAAATATAACTTTTACAACAAAAATTAAAGTATAACATGCTTGAATCTAATTGGGGTTCGTGGTGTGGAGGAACTGGATCGGAAAAAAAGAGATTCTAATTGTAAGATATTGTAATTGAGATCTTATTCAAAGATAAATATATCATTTTTTCAATTGAGACGAGATAATGTTTTGAATCAAAGAATGATCAATAATATCAAAGTATATTATCTCTTGCTTAGATTGAGAAACTCAAGAAAAATTACTATATCCTCTATTCAAAGGAGAGCCATTCATAACTTTTAATTGTATTGTCTAAAACGAAGATTTGTAACTTTCATCACAAAATTTTAACTTTTGTTACGATGTGCACATTTTTAGGGGTGTACATTGTATTATTTTCCTACATTTGTACCAAAAATTCTTCTCTCCACTTTTAATTAGTCAAGTCTTTATACATTAAGTCATGTTACAATGTTATCCTTTAGTCCATCTACTGTTAATGAGGCTAACGGAAATTGTCATGTGCACGATATGTGACATTTTTCTTGCCTTATTAGCATCGCTACAGTTTCACTAAATTATCATTTTAATCTTTGCACATTTATCAAAAACTTACTTTTCTTAGTTTACCTTTAATTTATGTCAACTTCATTAATAGTAGATTGGTGAAAGAGTAATATTAGAACTTGGCTTAAAGTATAAAAGACTGACAATTATAATTCAAAGTGGAGGGAGCAAAATGATATTTTGATGAAAATGTAGTTATGCTGAAGGTAATTAACCCACATAATTATTGTACATGTGGGTCATTGTGCTATTTTCATTTTAAAATAAAGAACATAGTTTATAAATATAACAATCCACATCATTCTAAAGTGACTCCAATCGAAAACTCTATTTTGAAGAGACCACTAAAAGAAAAGAAAAGAATGTGACCACCCTGGGTCTTTCTTTTACAGTGTGGTTGGTTCTCCCGCGGTAAGCTCTTTGACTAGTAGCTTGGCTAGGCTCTGGCCTTCTATTAAACATGGATGTGAGGTATTCTACTTCTATTAGTTTCAACAGGACTATAAAATTTTGAATAAAAATTCTAATTGCATAGTATTTTCCATTTTTTTTAATGGTACAAATATGAACCTTATTTGATCTTAATTGTTTTGGCTCTTAGTACTGTCTTGCATTATCGTATGCTAGTGCATGCATATATGCAGCTGAAAAGTGAAGATATTGGAGTGACAAGTGGCAGCCATGCTTAACTAAAAACAAGTAAATGATCCTCCTTCAATTATGGTTTTGCCTTCATTAATAATGAAAATGAATTTGTTCACACATATTTAAATTGTGTGAATAATACACAAATTGTAATTAGTTTAAAATAGTAGAACCTATAATTTTGGTTGGGGTCAGTAGACTTTTAGATATAGAACCCACTGTTCTGAACCAACCACAATCTATATATTGTTTACAGACTTTGAAAGTATGTGAACAAAATCAGACTCATCAATAACTAATCATCTGTACAAATGTAATTTTGTCAAATATTACCTATATAATTTGTCCAAATCTAGTACTGAACTCACTAATAATATCCGGACTTATTTGATTAGTATGATTAATAATGAGAAGATTAACAATTTATAAGATTAGTGTAGAATTTGTTATCCAGTTAAATTAGTGAGATACACAATTCTTTCTTGTACACGTTTGTTTTGCAATATATAGAAACATATAATTTTAATTATATGTATGTTTTGTGTTATTAGTTTTAGTATTAAAAAATCTGTCAATTTTATTAGATAGAGTGATCCCTAAAATATAATCTGAATAATAAAATTTACAACCAAAACAATGCGTCGTTATTAATGCACCTCATTGTCCTACAAACTAAGCATAAAACCACCTTATTGTCCCACATGAAACTTATCTTTCTGTTTGTAACCATGTAATTTGTTATGTTCCTAGAAGGTTTATTCTGTTAAAAATTGAGATTAAGTAGGTTTTGCAAGTTTTAACAATGTGATCATTGATTATTATTATTTTTTTTAAAAGGGATAGTTTCACCGTTGAACTTTTACTCAAATTTCACTTTAGTCCCTCATTTTCTAATTGCAACTAAGTTGTCAAATTTTAATCAGTGTTTCAATGCGTCCCTTCCATCACTCTTCTGTTTGAAATTTTAATCGAAGTTGAAAATAATGAACCAAAGTAAAATTTTGATGGAAATTTGAGAGAGAAACTTTGATATACAAATATTTTCTCTAATTAATACCCATAAAATGTGTTCATGTGAGTATTTTTCACCTAAAAATTAATGGTAAGTGACGAGAGGATCACACCAAAATATTAGTCGAATTTTGAGGACTTAATTGTCACAATTAAAAGATGGTTCTTAAGCCATGTTTAATGATTAGGATTAATAGTGAAGTAATTAACAATCTATGAAATTACTGTAGAATTGATTATTCAACTGGACTAATGAGAAAAATTATCGCTTTTTGTCCGCAATTATTTTGCAATGGATATAGAAATATATAATTCCAATTATATGTTTATTTTGCATTATTGGTAGTAGGATTAAAAATTCGTCAATTTTATTTGATAAAATCTAATTCGGACAACAAAAAATTGTAATAAAACATCGGAATGTGAGTTTCATAAATTATTCATAGGTAAATTATAAATACATCCCTTGGTATTTGCTTAAAATACGAATGGCCTCATGTGAATGTAGAATTACACTTATTCTATTGTCAACAGTTGTCTTTTAACAAAATTAACACAAAATTAAATTCGTAACTATCCTTCTATATAATAAAATTATCAAAATTGGTAATTAAAATATATTTACAATATTATTAAAATCTGCTAATTAATTTAATAATTAATTAATGAAATGAGTCCGTTGTTATGTAATTAAAAATTTAAAATAATGGGATATAATTTTCAAAACTAAAAAGAATAACTAATATTTTAGCAAATCTTAAAAAATTCATTTTGTATTTTACCCATTAATGATTTTTATATAATTTTATATTATAATCTATTCGGTCAAACACGGTCCCAGTTCACTTGTACGCTTTCAAGTATTAAAATAATGTTTTATTTGCGAATAAGGAGTGAGATAGGACTACATAAATTGGGGAAAAAAATATTATGCATTTTAGTTCAGATTTTGTGAGAAAGGATGACGTAAATATGGCCCTTTCGTCCGGGATATGAAGGATGATAACCATCTTTATTGCAAATAAATAAAATGCCCTCACTGGAATAAGGTATTCCCAAATTATCTATCTTAGGATAATCATCTTATCTTATTCGTGAATTAAACATAGATAAAGAGCAGTAAGGTTGACACGACAGATGAACATTTCTTATTTATTTAACTATTATTGAAAAATCCGTGCTATGTATGTTGAGAAATATTTGAAATCATTGAAACACATCATTAAAAAAAATAAAGTTATATTTCACACTGATAATGAATTGATAAATTATTAACAAAAACTACAATATGAAATTAAACTAACCATTGACAAATTAAAATATTTGAATTATACCCAGGTGCAATAAATCAATTATATGTAATAAATTCTTAAAATGCATATCAGAATTGTAAAATCTTTTAAAAGGAAAAGAGAGAGAATCATATTATAACCTTTTTTAATATTTAACTCAACTGCCTTGCAAACTTTTCTCAAACTATACTTAGAATAAAGCACATCAATAGTTAAAAATTACATCCTAAATTAAAACCAAAGAAATATTAGATAAAATGAATGTGTTGCACATAGAAATAATAAAATGTAAAAAATTAATATAAAAATTAAAATTTATCACCCACGACTTTGTCTTATAAATCCGCCAATTAGAGACACTTTATTAGAAATATTAACCATGCATAGATGATATATACACCAATATTACAAGGAAGATAAGAATATAAATTAAAAATAACTTAAATGCATTGCCAAACAGATCTTGTAGGATCATCATATGTCCAATAGTGGACTTGCATTGCTAAGTTTTGTGTCACGCCTTGCTTTTTATTACCCAAGTAATATTATCATATCTATTAATATAAATTCATTTCCATTAAGAACACGCAGAATTATACATACATTGTCCCCGTAAACAAATAAAAGTCCTCTTAATCGTACATATATGGAATGTAACAGAAATTATATTTAACAAAATGCCCGTAGGCTTACATCTTTACATTAAAAGTAAGAGTTTAACCTTTTTTACAACAATGACGTTCCGTCAACAAGTATAGGCTCCATGGCTGAAGATTACCAAACTTGAATCATCTCTCAACTTGCACCTGAAAAATGATTAGCAACGTGGGATGAATATAAGGTCCAGTAGAGATTCCATCATGATCCCGTAACGCTCCACTTTTTATTACTCGAATAACATTACCAAATCATTATTATCATCAATTTCAGAGATAGCAGATAGAAATTTCAATATCTTAATAAAGATAAGTAAATGAAGATTCTCTCATCCATATACCAAGTAATGCAACATGTAACGCCCCGAAAATTGGGCATGATATATCTATTTATGCAACAAAACCCACCAGATAGACAAACACATATATATAGCTAACTAATCCATACGCCCATTTCCGTTAAATTCCAAATGCCAAATACATATTGTTCACATATCAATGCCCCAGTTCTAATCCCAAACATGCATTTTATAACAAGTATGAAATGGAAGCCAAACAAATAATAAGTGCCCTACAGGCTTATAAATTTATCCAAGAACATTATTGGTTACACAAAATAGAGTTTCAACTCAACACAATTTAGTAGGGGTGGGCGCGGGTCGGTTGCGGCCACGGAACCTTCAATCCGCCATCCGTCCGTCAGATTGGCGGATTGGAGAAAATTAATCCGCATCCGTCTGCCAATCCGGCGGATGTAGATTGAGCGGATTGGCGGTTTAGCGGATGGATGCGAATCGGTTTGGCGGTTTGAAATTTTATAAATTTTCAACATAGTTCAACTTGTATACTTCCTCAAAAAAAAAAAAAAAAAAAAAAGTATTACAGTCAATGACTTAAAAAAGTATTATAATTACCGCATGCCTCATCTAAAAAAAGAAAGTTTGAAACTTTAGAATATCACAATCATTGCATGCCTCATCCATATATTACAATCACAACATGCCTCATCCACATAAAATATTACAATATGTGGTTCTTAAAATATAAAAATAATTCAAACCACCAAAACCATGAACAGAATAATAGTAGAGATTGTATGTCTCTGTATTGTTACATTTATATATGTTTTTTAAAACAAAAACCAACTAGCATATATCATATTTTCTATTTATTACTTTTAGAGTTAGATTTAAAAACCAAAAAATATAGATAAATAATACGTTTATTTTTTTCAATTCAAAAAATATATTCAAGTTGAAAACTTTTTTTTCAACAGAATATTTGAACTCTTTTTCAATTGAAAACACAAACAAAATATTTAAACAAATTAAAAACACAAAGTCTTATAAATTACTAAGGTGGCGTTTGGTAACACTTACGTTTTCAGTTTTCAGTTTATATTTACAAAAATTTTAAAAACTGTCATAAAAACTTGTTTGGTAAATATTTTAGTTTATAAACCAGTGGTCTCAGTTTATAAATTTGGCCAAAATTTGTAAACTCAAAAAATGAGTTTACGTTTTCAATTTCAAATTTTTTTTTTAACCACCCATCACTCGCCACCACCTGTCACCATTTTCCACTACCGTCTTCCGCCACCACCACCCACCACAACCCCCTCCACCACCGTCTTCTGCCGCCACCACCCACCACCGTCTTTTGTCGCCACTTTCCACCACCACCATCTTCCGCCACCACCACCACCTGCCACCACCATCTCTCGCCACTACCACTCGCCACCACTTTCCACCACCGTCTTCCGCCGCCACCTCCTGCCACCACTTTCAACCACCGTCTTTCGCCGCCACCACTCGCCACCTGCCACCACTTTCCACTACCGTCTTCCGCCGCCACCACCCGCCACCACTTTCCACCACCGTCTTCCGCCGCTACCACCTGCCACCACTTTCCATCTCTGTCTTTCGCCGCCACCACCAGCCACCTGCCACTACTTTCCACTACCGTCTTTCGCCGCCACCACCGTCTTCCGCCGCCACCATCATCTTCCGCCACTACCACCCGCCACCATCTTCCGCCGCCACCACCTGCCACCACTTTCCACCACCGTCTTTCGCCGCCACCACCCGCCACCTGCCATCATTTTCCACTATCGTCTTCCGCCGCCACCACCCGCCATCTTCCACCACCACTTTCCACCACCATCTTCCGCCGCCTCTACCCGCCACCTGCCACCACTTTCCACCACTGTCTTCCGCCACCACCTCCATCACTGTCTTTTGCCGCCACCACCACCACCTGCCGCTATTACCTATCACCCGCCACCCGCCATCATCGTCTTTCGTCACCACCACTCGCCACCACCCACCACTACCGTCTTCCGTCGCCACCCACCCGTCACCACCATCTTCCGCTGCCACCATCCGCCACCACTCGTCACCACCCACCACTCACCACCCGCCACGCCACCACTCGCCATTTCTCACTCTTTTAGTTTATATTTTTTAAAATTTTCAAACATTTTGTCTAAACCAAACGCGTTTGTAGTTTATGTTTTTCTAAAAATAAACGAAAACCAGTTTATAAAATTTTTGTAAATATAAACTGAAAACGTAAGTGTTACCAAACAGACTATAAGAGTGCTCGCAGTTTGGCGGTTCGGTTGCGGCCAAAGGAACCTCAAATCCGCCATCCGTCCGCCAAATTGGCAGATTGGAGAAAATCAATCCGCAACCGTCCGCTCGTCATCACGCATCCGTCCAAAATGCGGCGGATCGATTCGGTTCGGTCGGTTTTGGCGGATCGGTATATCCGCTGCTCACCCCCTACAATTTAGTCATTTTAAGACTATATCAACATTCTGAATAACCATTTCTAAAATGAACAACAATTCTCATAATCCACAAAATTAATCATTTATACAAATATAAATAAGAAATTTTCTAAACATCATTTATTTTGGCACACAAAAATAAATATAACAACATTACCCATGGATTTTCAATCTCTTTTTAAAATTCCCAATTTCTAGGTTTTCTCACCAAACTACAAAGCTCAAATTTTTTGAAAGAAAACTCTCGAAAATCATTTTTTCTTCAATCAACAAAGATCAAAACCCATAAGATTATTTTAAAAGAACAAGAGACAAACT
Organism: Camellia japonica; assembly: GCA_030407325.1. Classification (NCBI taxonomy): domain Eukaryota; kingdom Viridiplantae; phylum Streptophyta; class Magnoliopsida; order Ericales; family Theaceae; genus Camellia; species Camellia japonica. Next base: position 15,077,950 of record JAPPVO010000059.1, read on the forward strand.
CACTTTCAAAATCGCTCAACTTCTTAAATCAAAATAAATTTTCAGAAGCTATCAAAGGATGATTTTGAAAACCATCTAGATCTTGCAAAAATATATGTATTACTCAAAAAAAATCCCTACCTCAAGTTTTGAAGAAGAAATGAGATGAAACCCCCAAAATCAACGGTGTCGAAACTCGATCTTCACCGCACAGAATGAAGCCCTCGAGGTGATGACCAACTTTGGTGAAGAACTTAGGCTTAAGTCCCAATGGATTTGGAGAAATCAAAGAGAGAAGGTGACTTCTAGAGAGAGAAGCTCTAGATCAGGATTTTGGAGAGTTTTAGAGAGAGAGAGGGCTGCAAGAAATGATATGAAACCCTAATTTTATGGACTGATATAACAAGGTCTGCTCGCGCGTGGAAAGCCCCGCTCGAGCGTCAAATACACTTTCCCGTAAGCAATTTCGAATGCATTTTGCATTTTTGCTTTCGGCGAGCTGACCGGGCAGCTCGACCTCCGTAAGTTGACCGGGTCAAAATCGATCCCCGACCTGCCCAGTTGAAGTGGCAAAACATGAAAGAAGGGTCGAAACCGGGATCACTACAACCTTCCCCCCTTAAAGAATTTCGTCCCCGAAATTTCAAATCAAACTACCCAAACAAAGGGGTTTCTAGCGATCAAAACCATGCTATTTCATTTTCAAATCACAATACCAACTCTTAACTAAATTCCACCATGTCCACCACGATTATCTCATTAACACCACGGTTATCTCATTAACAATCAACCTCCCAAATACGCATAAACATGAAATTAAAAATAATGGCAACTCTCAACAACCTTATGCTTAAAACAACAACGCACATATCAATGTGTGGTTAACACCTTTAAATACGTTTCCCTCACAGTAGGAAATATTACAAAGAAAAGCAACTTAAGTATTTTCAAACAAATCCGGATATTTGGAGCGGACTTCTTCCTCCCGTTCCCACGTCGCTTCTTCAACCCCATGGTGTCTCCACAACACCTTTACCAACGGTATAGTTTTGCCCCGTAGCACTTGGTCCCGGGTATCTAATATTTGAACCGGTTGTTCTTCGTAAGAGGCATCCTCATCTACCTCCAACTCAGCCCAATCAAGAACATGAGAAGGGTCGGGTTCATACTTCCTAAGCATGGATACATGAAATACGTTGTGAACTCCCAAAAGTTGTGGCGGTAAAGCTAACCGGTATGCCACTTCCCCAATTCGCTCTAAGATCTCAAAAGGCCCAATGAACCTTGGAGATAATTTACCACTCCTACCAAATCTCATCAAACCCCGCCTTGGTGAAATTTTTAGAAACACATGGTCACCAACTTCAAAAGATAAAGGTCGTCTCCTCTTATCGGCATAACTCTTTTGTCGGCTTTGGGCCGTAGCTAACCTCTTCCGAATGAGAATAACTTTCTCGGTTGTCTCTCTAACAATTTCCGGACCCAGTAACGGTGCATCACCCACTTCCGCCCAACAAACCGGTGATCTACAAGGTCGGTCATACAAGGCCTCAAATGGTGTCATCCCAATACTAGCTTGGTAACTATTGTTGTAAGCAATTTCGAATGCATTTTGCATTTTTGCTTTCGGCGAGCTGACCGGGCAGCTCGACCCCCGAAGTTGACCGGGTCAAAATCGATCCCCGACCTGCCCAGTTGAGGTGGCAAAACATGAAAGAAGGGTTGAAACCGGGATCACTACACAACATGTGACATTATTACAATAAATTGCCCGCAAGCTTACATCATTACATAAAAGAGAAAGGGTTCAACCCTTTTACAACAACGACATTCAGCCAACAAATAAAAGGCCCGTGGCCAACAGATAATGAAGATCTTCAATCTTGAGTCATTTCTCGATATTCACCTGAAAAAGGATTTGCAACATGGGATAAACATAAAGTTCAGTAGGGATCCCAACATGATCATAAATAATAACAACATATAGATAACTATGATCATAATTGCTTAAAATCATATTATATACATAAGTACCGGTTTATACTTGAAGATATACTTACATCACAAATAATATTTTTTTTAAACATATACTTTACATAATTATAAGTAGTTCACATTTAAATGAAGATTTTTTTTTCTCCATTTTTGACATTTATCTTAATATTCTCATTAAGTAGAAAATGGTCAATTCAGCACCCAAATGAGGGTTGAGAGGAATTGTTGGTGCAAAATTCATAAATGCGATGGAAAAACGTAAACGTGGATTTTTTATTTTTATTTTTTTTTTGCATCAACATTGCTTTTTTTAAGACCATATTCATCTCCTTGAACTTGGTCGAATTTTGTTAAGACCCTTGTCTTGGCAATCTCGCGTGACGAACAATTTTGAATTGTATTTGCTTTATTCATTTGTATTGTTGTGAGAGCTTTGAGTGTTTAGATTGGGAATCATTCCCTATATGATCCTTCTTCAGATTGATCAGTTTCAATTGCTAGAACAACTGCCAAACTCCATGGACCGCTTGAGCAATCAAAAGTGCGCTCGAGTAATCTTTTCATCCCTACAGTACTTATATTTGTGAACTGAGATTCTGCAAGCCTTGGTTGACCACTCGAGCCATCAAATGTGCACTCGAGTGAACTTGTCAAGCCCCATATTTTAGAATCCGGTTAACATTACCATATCCATCATTATTGTCCACTTTCATCAATAAAAATGCGGAAGCTTCATCATTAACTTATGTAAACAATAAAAATTTTCTCTCGTGTGTTCATATGATACAACAATAATTACAATTGATACAAAAATGTTTGTAGACTTACAATTGCATGAATGAAAAGGGATTAATCCTTGATAAAATACAACAGCATTCTGCCTACATATACAAGGCCCCATGACTTAAAAAAAAAGCCCTGAGGAAATTTCTCAACTCAAATGAAATCCTTCATTCTTACACCTAAAAAGATTTAACAACGTGAGATGAACATGTAGTCCAGTAGGGATCCCAATAATTATAATTATCATAGCCCTATACATGTGTATGATCATGAATGCTTCACATAATACCCATATAGATAATGTTCTCTTTTTCGTTATCCAAAATACACATATACATAATCATACTTTTTTCTCAAAATTCATTCTTTAACATTTCAAAAAGAACCATCCTTGATTAAAAGGGCTTCACCAGTTTTTCTTTTTAATGTTGAAAAAAGCCTTAATAAGCATTTATGAATCCACTGTGATAGATAAACTAAAACAAACCCACCAATTATACTACAATACTATGTAAACCATAAATCATTCCAATAAACTATAACATCGTATAACCTGTTAAAATCACGACAAACTATCACCTGTTCATAACATCTCCAAAACATCACCAACATTTTCTGGCTATATGCTCAAAGGGGCAATTGGGCACTCTTCACTACAAACACACATATATATCTTTAACGAAACATTATTATTGCAAAACACAATCTAGGCATCGTCAAGCCATTACCACTACTTTACCAAATGCTAGCTGGAAGGAAATTTGGACCTATTATTAGAAGCGTAATCCACTTTACCAGGTGCTACCTGGAAGGAAATTGGAACTTATTATTTGAAGCGCAACCCACTTTACCAGGTGCTAGCTGAAAGGAAATTGGAACCTATCATTTGAAGCACAATCCACTTTACCGGGTGCTAACCAGGAAGAAATTGAAACCTCTATGTAGCACTTTCACCATTCACCTGAAGTATAAATCATATCAACTCCATTTGCATAAATAAATCGACAAAACCACATAACATAAAGCTTCAATTCAACCTAGTTTCACATCAATTCTATAACAAGCAATGCAATCCTTCATCGATTACCAAAAATAGATATCTCTAAATAATAAATATTCCAATACAACGATATCTAACGTAAAACTTAATCAACAACACATTGTTCATAGTACTCCTAAAATCAACTCTAATAACAGTTATCTTCATTAAAATATCCCAACTTAACAATATCGGGTCATAATAAATCAACCACATATTATGTCATTTTCAACTAATACAATAAATGTATAAAGTGGCATTCTCCCAAATCATTACTAATCTCAATCAATTACCCAAATACCTACTCTCTATATTTGTTATCTTTTCAATTAATAAAAATCAAATTCCAATTTATTTTTTTTTCAAGAGTGATCATAAATCTCCAATTTCTCCAAGTCATGAAATTTTAGAAATTTAGGGTTTCTCAAAACAATTTGGGGCTTTTCTATTTTAAATTTCCACATACCTCAATATTCACTAAAACTACTTTTGATAGGAAATACATTGAGAAATGCACAAAATAAACCAAGCCTTAAGTTCCCAGCATACATGCCTTGAAATCTCTCCAAATTTTCTAGAATTTAAGTAATGAAAATACCACATATCCATTTATAAAGACTGCAAGAAGAAAAATTAGAGAAATCCCTACATCTTAAAAAGAATGGGAGAAAAACTCAAAAGCCAACTTCGTTGGATTTTCAATTTAATCAGTCAAAATGAAGCCCTCGACACACTCGCCGTTTTGGTCCAAAGAACTAGTGTCTAAATCTCGGTCAATTTGCATAGATCAGAAGATTTGTGCAGGTTGGTGGTGGTTTGTAGAGAAAAGGAAGAGAAAGTGAGTTTAGACAGAGAGTGTGTAAGAGAAAATGAGTAAAGAGAGAGAGAGAGAATAGGTCTATAGATAGTGGAGAAGAAAAAAGTGGGATTTGGACCCACAAATCTGACTAACAGGATAGCTAAAATGCACTAAATGCAAACTAACCTATGATGTCCCGAGTCTTTTCAAATCAATTTGAGTACATTAATTCAAAATTTCTTTTCTTTTGGGGTCCTTGTTGCTATTGAGCTCTACGAGTCACGTGTTATCATCTATTCTTCTCTTTATAATTATTCATTTCCATTCTAATGTGTTTTTCGAGGTGTCAACTTGCGCCTTTGGGTGTTGGAGTAAGTTCGGTAATGGTAGGAATACTCTAAGGTTGATTTTCGTCTCACTTGTAAGTTGAATCCGCTCGAGTGATCCTTTTATCGCTCGTGCGGTAAACCCATTCTTCTAGTTTTTTAGTCTGAAATCTGAAATACTGGGAGTGTGTTTTAACTGCTCGAGCGAAGGTTTCACCGCTCGAGCTGTCTGTTTATAGAAGAAAGAGATTCTGAGAGTTTGAATTCACCGCTCGAGCGCAAGATTCATCGCTCGAGCGGTCTGTCTAGAGTCAGTTTCGAGAAATCTATCCAATCACTTAAAAGTTGAGCCATCAAACACTTCTCCTTCACTTTTCATTCCTTTCTTTCTCTCTCTACATTTCACTTTTCTCTCTTTTCTCTCATCTCACTCTAGAATACACCCACCAACCCTCATAAATTCCTTGATCTCTTCAAATCCATCAGAGTTTTGACCCTTGTGTCTTCATTAAATTTGGAGAGCTCATCAAGGGCTACGTAGTGTGCGGTGGAAAACAAATTTTGACACCATTGATTTTGGAGTTTTTCTCACATTTTCTTCTTCAAACTTGAGGTAGGTAGTTTCTTTGAATTACATATATGATTTTAGAACGTCCTTGCTTATTTTGATATAATTATTGAGTAGGGGTTTGGGATATGAGATGTTGAGTTTTGAAAATGCTGAAAAAGTGATTTTCTTATGATATTATCTAAATTTAATTTGTTTTGTGAACTTATGAGCCTCTTGGAGTGCATGAAGGAAAAAATATCTTTGTAAATGAGGGAAATCCTCTTTGTGATCAAACCCTAGATTTTTGGGAAATTAGGGAAAAGTGGATTTTTTGAAAGATTATGCAAATGTTGGAAATTGTAACACCCTGATATTTCATCCTCCATTCACTATGCTGATATAAGAACATTATAATCAATGACGATAAATTAAAGTCTTAACTAATCTGATACAAGTTTCAAAAGTTATTTCTTTCCCCCTTGAACTGTTCATATGATTACATCATTATATTAATACATTACCGAAAAAGTAAATAGTTCAAAGCACAAGAGATAATACAAACAAAATGCCCTAAGGGCTTACATCTTGTCAAGGATTTTCCATGATTACACAAAAAATGGGGTTATATCTCCAACACAAAAAGAGCCCAAGGCTTCTGCAATCAACAATCAAAGAGCCTCTATGCTGCCAACCAAAAGACCTCTCTTGCCAATTCACTTTGGCGGTACACTTGCATCTTCTCTTGAAAGGTTGTTAGTTTTGGGGGGGAGCTGTAATGACCCAGATTTTTTTTTTTTAAATAGTCAGTGCATAATTTAATTGAGCAAATTTTCGAATTTGATTGGTGGGTAAATTTTGTGCGAAAATAGTTCGGTTTTGTATTTTTTAAAAATAGTTCCCGATCTCAAAAAATTATGAAATTTTTATATGTTGTTTCCAAATGAGTCTAGCACGTTGGATAAAAATTTCAGAATTTAATGATGAGTGTTTATTTTATGAAAATTCACGGACTGATTGGTGTTCAGTTTAATTTATAACAGAATTTGAAATTTAGTTTTGGGTGTTCGGACTAGGATGTGAGATAAATTTGTTGGGTCTATTTTGGTATATATAATTGGACCATATTTGACTTATGGGTGAGGTCCATGATTTAGATTTAATTTAATTTGAGTTTGGTTAATGACTCATGTTTAATTGCTTGGTCCTTTTTAATTATGTGATTGGTAATAACCACATTGGGAGTTGTTATTATTTATTATAAAGTAGTATAATAAATATTTGATAGTTGATTTTATGGTGTGTACCATATGGTGAAAATTATATATTTTTGTAGTGAATAAAATGGGTGTATATTTCATAATGAGCAAAAAATTATATTTTGTGATGTGCAAAAATGTTATATTTTGTGGTGAGAAAAATTATATGATTTATGATTTATGATTTTAAAATATTATTACAATATATATATTGTACCAGTTAATGGGTTGAATAATACAAAAAAATAAAAATAAATAAATAAATAAATAAAATTTTGGGAAAACGTGCGTACAGATAGAACCCATGTGGGCTGTCTCTTTCTTTCCGTCTTTTCCTCATCCCTATTACTTGCATCTTTCTTCATCTATTTTTGATTTTGGCTGAGCAGCCCTTGTGACGACCTAGTATGCAATTCATTCTTTTCCCTAGTTTAATCTCGAGTTTGTCACGTTAAGGTGCCGAGTCTCTCTTGAAGTCTTGCTAAATCATTCGTGTTAATGTCGTGCTCATAAGTCGTTTCAAAATCTTGATTTTTGACTCCTTGGTGTTAAATTTTCTTTTGTCTCGGAGGGTTTGAGGCCCAGTCCAAGGTGCCTAGAATTGAAGAGGGAAAATTCTGGGCTGCGAACCAAGGGCCGCACGTGCAGGATAGGAGCCGCACATGCGGGAAGTGAGGCCGCACGTGCGGATTTCAAGGGAGAGCTGAGGCTGCACACTGCCTAAAAGGCTTTTGCGGAAGATAGTGTTGGAGGAGAGCCCCGCACGTGCGGGGGTGAGGGCCGCACGTGCGGGAGAGGCGATCCGCACGTGTGGGGATGGGCGCCGCATGTGCGGTCGGTCTGGACCCGAAAATCTGCATTTTTGTAACTTTTTAGCCGAGTTGTGTCTCATTCTAGGGCTTCACTCTCTCACTCTAAAAACCATTTTCTCTCATCCTTCTCTCTAGAAATCTAAACCATAACACTTAAACCCTTTGAATCCTTGCAAATCCTTGGGTTAGATCATCACCTCTCTCTCTAAATTTTGAAGATCTAAACTAGAGTTCATCTTGGTGTGGTAGAAGAGTGAAGGATCCTCCATTAAAGCTAGGGCTTCATCTTCTTCATCAAGGTCTTGAGGTAAGGAAATCTCCATGAGTTATATATATATATATTTATGTTAGATTTGGTTGGTTTTAAAGGTTCCATTAATGATATTGAAGCTCTAGTCTTGTCTCATAAATGTTAGGGTTTCAAATGAGTTTTGATCTCTCTCTCTTTCTCAACTACCCCCCTTGAAGATTTTAACTCATGTAATAGTAAGTGTGGCATTTTGAAAGAAAAACCCTTTCAAAAGAGGGAAAGGATGTTTATTTTGGCTCTTGACATAAAACCCTAGAGAATTTTGGGGATTTTGAATTGGTGAAAACATGTTTAGAGGCCTCTTGTTGCTTTAAAATTTGAGAGTGAAACTTTCTTCACATTGATTAGCAAAAATGGTAATTTAGTTAGTATATGAGAAAAGAGTTATCTTAACATTATTGTTGAATATTTGAAGTGTATTGTTGTGAAATAGCAAATGTTTGTGTACCTTGGTTAGAGAAAATTATAAACATTGGAATTGAGGATTGAAAGGCATTACATGTAGTCTTGAAAAGGGCCAATTTGTAGCGAATTGAGCATGAAAAGATGTTGTTCTTGCTATGAATTGATGGCATGGTCATTGTGATATAATATTGAGGAGAATAAATGGATAATTTAGTAAATTGATTTTGCTGTAGAAATGTTTTGAAATGGAAGGATAGTTTGAGATATTTCGTATTGCATCATGTCACTATTTGATTTACCATTATCATTGTGCATTCTCATCACGCTTATTTTGAGAAGGATTACACTGTAATGAGAACTATGAAACTTTGTATGGGGTAAATACGGTGGTAAGTCTGGTTAGGGGGGGTGTAGATGAGTTTGATAAGTTGGCCAGAGTGTCCATGGTGAAAGACCAAAAAATCGCGCGGACAGGTGTCGAGCCTTCCGGTTAATACCGATAAAAATGACAGTTTGGTAGCACTCGTAGAGTCTACTTGCAAACACCAGCCTAGGGATTACCAGTGTTGTATTTACCGCCCCTTATGATTAAAAGGTTTAACTTTGGAAATCCATGAGATTGTGATTGTAAATGAAATGCATGGTGTTTCTCAAGAAAGACATGAATAATATTTTGAAAAGAGTATTGCATCGCATTTGCACTTGCATTCAATTTTGGCCATCTAACATAAATGTATATACTTTGTTTGGTATTTCTCTACTGGGCTTTATGCTCACCCCTATGGGATTTGGTACAGGTAAAGACGTGGTGATCCCGCCAAGTTGAGCGTGCGGATAATTGTAAGGAGCACATGGCTCTTCTTTTGTTGTGATTTCTTTTGTAAAGCCAAGGGCTAACATGTATGGGTCCGAAAGACCACTTTTGTGTAACCAGGCTATTGCCTTGGAAGATGTAAGCCCTTAAGGGCACTTTCTTATTTTGAGAATAGGTGCTTCACATGCTGTAAATTCATATATTCTTTTGTGTTGTGAATGTATACTGCATGTGGAACTTTTGTATTAAACCTATTTATATTACATTTTTAGATGGAGGAGTTATTATCATCGTATAGTGAATGCTTGTTCCTTTGGGAGTTCATGTTAAATTATTTCGGGGCGTTACGGCCCCTCTGTAAGTCCCTCTCTCTCTCTCTTCTTTTTTCTTTTCCTCCATTGTTGCTCAATCTTTGAGCTTCAAATTGGAGTCTTTAAAGTGAGATTTTGTAAAAGTGTTGTAAATAAAAGTTGGATAGCTCGTCGTGATCTTCGCAATGGTGTTCTCGGATTCATGATTGGGTGATGTTTGCATTTTCGGATTGCTTTTCTTCATATTTGAGGTAGGGACTTTCTTCATATTATTACATTAAAAATATGTTAGGGTTATTTTGAGAAAATATATATTCATAGGAGGCATTACATATATATATATATATATTTCAAGATTTTTGTTTGGTAATTTTTGGAAGAGAAATTATGTTGAAATATTAAGAATATTGTTATTTTGAAATTGATTTGGAAAAATCATCTTGTGTTGGAAATACTTGTTAAAAATTCGAAAAAAAATTAAAATAAATAGTTGTATGAGTTACATCTACCTCATATTATGGTTAGATCATTTATTTTGGGGAAATAATGTTGAAATATTTATCTCATCTTTGAATTTTGGAATTTATTTTTGAGAAGAAAAATTAATTGATATTGATGAATATGGTGTGAATTGTTAAGTTGAGATTATAGAATGATTTTGGGATTTAAGACTCTAAAAGTGTGATATTCATGATGTTTTGTAAATGTTAATTTATTAATCTTAGATAAGTTGTGAAATTGTAGTTTGTATAGATTTGGGAAAATTGGCTAGGCATGAAATGTGGGGTTATTTTGAGTAATGAGTCATGTGAATTTATGTTTGGTGTTATTAATTTGAAAGATGGTGAACTTAATGGATTTACTAATTTGATTAATTAAATTGGTTTGGTTAATATTTAAAATCCTTCGTAATTAAAGGGGTGTTATTGGGTTTTAAATTCCTAACTTTTAATATTATGAGATTAAAACTAATGATGTTGACCAAGAATGAGATTTGGGGAAATTAAGCGAGATTAAGTTGATGTGATATGGTATTTGGTCCATAGTTTTACTAGTTGAGTTATGTTCTCATAATAATACCTAAAATTCATATATGAGATATTAGAATTGTTTTGGCGGATTTTGATAATAAAAGAAATGAATATGATTTTAGCTCGTTTGGAGCAAATGGATAAACGGGAATTAAAACAAGAATGAGTTATCAAAACTTTTATTTATTTATTTATTTTTCCTTGGTTTAATTTGATGCGGTTGATGTTGATAATCGGAAAGTGAACACTCACGTTATATTTTATATTTATAGTCAAGAGAAGATTTTGATATAATTGATTAAATGTTAGAATATTCACTTATGTTTATTGAGAATTATGATTAAACTTGAAGATCACGAGATTTCACTTGCATGAGAAAAATGAAAATTTGATTCTATTTAATGTTTGGAATGTAGATGAGTTTTGAAAAGATTGTAATTACATTTCATTGATAAAGTATATGAGTTAGAAATCGATGAAAACTTGAACCCACTTTGGTGTCATATGTTATTGCTATTGATGAACCTATTGCTTAGAAGTTTTAGTTTTGATAACTGGTAGGGGATTGCCATGTTGGTATTTAAATGAGGAGATTTTTGGAAAGGTAAGAAAATGTTTGACTTTGGAAGGTTGTTTTATATAAGGAATATTGTTGAATTGTCTCAAAAAGACTAAGTTAGAAGTTGTTGATTTATATGTGGTAAATATATGGACATTAGTATTGTTATATTATCTCTTGGGATTGTAGCATGATATTACATTGATAGGGATATGGAAATTGATCACAATGGAGAATTGTGTGGAGGAAATTGGAAATGGAATCATATGAAGGATTGTACATTTTGCATTATCATTTTATCAAATTACTATTGAAATTGATTTTTTAATCTTGCATTGGAAGGTTATGGTTTTAAAAGAGAAATTGTTTTATGAAACAAGATTTATTGTTTTGTTTTTGGTAAATACGTTGGTAAGTCCGGATAGGGGTGTAGTTGGTATTTGTTAAGTTGGCCTGAGTGTCCATGGTGAAAGACCAGAAACCCGCGCGGATAGGTGTCGAGCCTTCCGGTTAATACCGCTACAAATGACAATTTGGTAGTACCTGTATAGTCTACTTGCAGACACCAACCTAGGGATTTTCTGAGTCGTATTTACCACCTTGGAATTTTATTAAAATTGTTGGATTAATGTGTTTTCAAATTGGTATTGTGCATAAGATTTTCAAAAGATGAGAAAAATATTTTGAGCATGACATGGCATATGCATTCATCTTATAAGACTATATAAAATTTATTTGATGCTTTGTTAGATGTCATTATGAATTGTTTAATTATTTGATTGAATTGACAATGAGGTAATTGAATGAATTAAAAAGGATGTCATGTTGCCATTAAAACATGTTTATTTATTTAAGTTAACTAGTTGTGGTCAATTAAATAAATGGGATTTAAGAGATGATGTAATAGAGTCGTATAGTTTTTGACATGGTATGATTTCAAGTATATGTATGATTATCTTAGTACCCGCATATCTCTTAATGTTTTAATATGAGATTGTTTGGTGAGCTAGTGGTTGCTCATCCCCTGCCTGTACATGTGTACAGGGAATGCTTTTCGGATTTGAAAATCAAACAATGGGTTTTGCCATTTCATAAGTGTAATATAGTGATAGATTGTACTACTTCATTTGTTTGTTTGGCTGAGTGTTGTTTTTTTGGTAAAGAATAGTGTCCTCTCTTTTATTGTAAGCCTCAAGGCATTTCTTTTAATTGTATATAAATGTCATTGTTGTATAATGAGAGGGAATATGTATATTTAATTATGCATCATTTCATCAAAGGATGAATGGTCATTTGTAAATGGACTTAATTAATGGATATTGGTAACGTTATCCGAGTAATAAAATACGGGGCGTAACAGGAGCAATAGCCCTGTAGGAAATGCCATTAACAAATTATATAATTAATCAGGATACATATGATCATGCCATGCAAAAGATGAGAAAAACCCATGTCCACTCCTTTGTAAAACCATGATGCCAAACTGAGTAATGTCAAAAACAAATTATCATCCAAAACATGGGGTATAAATACGCTATGAGGTCCCGAAATCAGAGCCGCATGCTATACTTACATATATATATATATATATATATAGAAAATAATCCTTCATTTGTCGACTCTAACAATGGTGGGGCGATGGGCACCCAAGACCTTACTCTTCCACATTTGCCGACTGCAAAAACGGCGGGCTCGTGGACACCCAAAATCATGTTTTCCATATTTTCCAAATCTAAAAACGGAAACCTCATGGACACCCTAAAACCTTTCCCACATTCGTCTGGTGATATGCACAAGACAGGGCAATTGGGCACCTTGGCTCCCTGACCAAGACCCGACTCACAACCCAAACTCATGCGCTATACTCATTTCCAACATTTTCCAATCATTAACAATCCGAAGTCACAAAGTATAATTAATGAATGCATATGATGCATGACTTTACAAATCTCAATTTCCCTAAGGTGGTTTTAATTCACAATAATCCAATAATTTAAACATTTCCAATTAAGGTAATTCTCCAAGTCATGCCCATCTTCATCTCAAAGTTTTGTGATAAGGGGTTCTCAACATTTCATGTTCCAACATAAAAATCAAGTCAATACATCCAATTTCAAGATTAGGAGGCCAATTGAACCAAATCCTCTTTATTGAGCAAATTTGAAAGCTAGGGTTTTAAGAAAATTGGGGCTTTTCCCCTTTAAAGTATTTGAAGGTCAATTCTCATCACCCATAGCATAATCATCAACACAAAACATAAACTCTTCAAGTAATCCATAAGAGATGACCCCTTTTAGATCAAACACATTAGATAACACACCAATCTTCATACTTCTAGATGTCTATATAGATATAATGAAAATACCACATATATATTCCAAATAAAAAATATAATGAGTTAAAAGTTCCCCTACCTCAAGAGTTGAAGGCAATGGATGAAAACCCAACTCTAACTTCCAAGAAGTTGCAAAACAATCAGTAAAACTTTAGAACCAAACTTGTTGTTTAACCCTTTAGGAAGATCTATGGTGGATCTAGGGGAAAAACAAGATAAATTAAGTATTTCTGGGCTAGGGTTTCGGGAATGGTTGCTAGAGAGAAAAAAAGATATGGAAAAAGTGAGAGAAAAGGTGTTTAGATCGACTTTTAAATGTGTTGTCCTGAACAGACCGCTCGAGCGAACTTTCCACCACTCGAGCGAAGTGCTCATAATTGAAGAGTCTGTTCGAGCAGTAAACGCAAGGTCTCAGAAGTTTTGTAGAGCTACAATGAAAATACTGGGAGTCTCAATTCTATGCTCAAGCAACCACTTAACTGGTCGAACGGTCTCGCTTGCAAACATACAAGATACTGGGAGCATTGCATCACTGCTCGAGCGATCAATAAACCGCTCGAGCGCCTCCCCGAATAGATTGGTACAAAAATTATTTAAGAAATGATGAACTTTCACATGTTGTTGTGTTGATTGAGATATCCACAGATGGATGAGATTTATTTTTGAGAAATTGATATGGATAGCATGATTTATATATACTTGGACATGAATAGAAAATAGATATTGATTATGAATATGAAAATGTGTCATATTTCACATGTATTGGATAATGATTGTTGTTTTACATTGAGGAAATGTCGAGTATTGTGGGAAATTTATATAATGAGATTATATACTTTTTGCATTGGCATTTCATTCACTTGCATAGCTTTTGAATATCCATTATTATGGCTATGCTTTTGGAAATTGATTTATTAATTTGAGAAAACAATTGATGACTTTGGAAGTATTTTGGAATAAATATGTTTGGTAAGTTCGGATAGAGGGTATAGTTTAGTATTGTTTAAGTTGGCCTGAATGTCCACGATGAAAGACCGAAAGCACGCGCGAAGTAGGTACCACATGCCTTCCGGTTAGGAGCCTACTTGGTAGTGCTTGTTTTGCCTACTTGCAGACACCAGCCTATGGATTACTTGAGTCATATTTACCACCTTGTTTGTGCATTTTGAATTCATTGGAAGATTGTGTTTTTGAAAAGAACATTGCATGTGGTTTCTAAAAAGACAAAGTTATAGGGTTTTGAAACATGGAATCGCATAGCATTCATGTTATAAGACTACTTAAAACATATATACTTTGTTAAGATCTCTCTACTAGGCTTTGTGCTCACCCCTAATGGATTTGTACAGGAAAGAATGTGGTGATCCTACAAGCTAAAGGCATGGGAAGTGTTTTGAGCACATGATGAGCTTTTATTTCTCTTTTATTGTTCATTCTTGTCAAGCCAAAGGCTTTACTTGTATGGGTTTGATAACCATCTTCTGTGTAACCGGGGCTAAGCCCTGGAACATGAAGCCCACGGGGCATTCTTTTATATTGTTCTTTTTATTATTATTATTATTATTCTCACATGCTATGGATTCATACTTTAAGAAGATTGAATATGTATTTCATGTGAACCCCTTTTGTAAATTTATCATATGATATGGAATATGTACATAGAGATTTGACCAGTTGAACTAAGATTGTTTGATTGAATATATTAATCAGAGTTATTTTATGTCAGTTATCTAGGGATGTTACAACTTGGTATTAGAGCTACCAGGTTTTGATACTTGGGGCTTGCAAGAACTGGTTTTTCCACAATGGGTGCATTTCGCTAAATTATGAGATGTTCTGTGTTTTAGGTGTTGCGTGATAACATACTACATGACTAGATGGGTATGTAGTTGAACTTTTAGGATGTTATTTGCACCGATAAAATTCCTTGAAGTCTTATTTGAAGGACAAGTGTCATCTTGAAGGAGTAATAAGTATGTGTTAAGTGGTTACGTTGAGTGAAACGAAGTGTTTACATGACATGAAAGTTTGTAAATTACTATGACGGGACGTATGAGATTTAGTTGCGAGCATATATGTGGTTGTGTGCTAAATTGTTCACTATTGTCCATAATTAGGATGTCAAGACGAGGTCAGACACGTTATGGTAGATGCGGAGGCATGGTAGGCCTCACCGAGGTGTTGATGAAGTGCCAATCTATGAGGTTTCAATGCAAGAAGAGGGGTTCGGCCAAGCTAATGTGGCCGAGCAAGTGGGACAAGTGGGCGTTCTGAAGCTGCTGTAGGTGCCTTAGCCTAAGAAATGGCAGGGGCCTTGAGAGAGTCCATAAATATCATGAGGGTAGAGAACCAAGACTGAGAGAACGCCGTAGAGATGAGGGCGGGCTTTCTTACCCAAGAATTCTTACAGGCCAAATTGGACTAGTTTCACGATGGTCCAGAGCACAAGAAGGTGGACGAGTAGCTTGAACAAACTGTGAAGACCTTTGAGATGGTTCACATTGATAACATGGAACTGAGGGTAGCCCTAGTGAGTTACTACTTGAAAGGAATGTGGGCCAATGATGGAAATACGCCAAAGGTAGAGTTCGCCAAAGGCAGAGTTGGGCCGACATGGGAAGCGTTTGTCATCAATTTCCAAAATGTCTAAAGGGTAAGAGTCACAAGGGCTCCACCCCATCCCAGTCCAGTCACAGCAAATTAGATCCACTTTCCCGTTGCCTAGTGTTGGCCTAAGAAAAAAATGCTTAGGATGGAGTTACTTCGTTTTAAATATGACCATAGGTCACAAAACTAATGCATGTCCGTAGAAGGGAGAAGGACAATTGATGTTACCACCACCACCACCTAACCGATCCTAGAGTCAATCCTAGAGTAGGAGACAAGGACCTACATGTTTCCAGTGTGGTCAGTCTGGGCATATGAGGAGAGCATACCCGCAGTTGGGAA
Organism: Camellia japonica; assembly: GCA_030407325.1. Classification (NCBI taxonomy): domain Eukaryota; kingdom Viridiplantae; phylum Streptophyta; class Magnoliopsida; order Ericales; family Theaceae; genus Camellia; species Camellia japonica. Next base: position 15,094,203 of record JAPPVO010000059.1, read on the forward strand.
GCGTATCTGGTGCATTAGGGTCGAGGCAAGCTTAGAGCCACCAATAGGCTTGTTCAGTCTAGACCTCACAAGCTATTTAGGGAGCCACCTCGACTTAGTCAGTACAACAGGCCTATACTCTTAGAGATGAGCAGGTTGACTAGAGACCACAGGGGCGTATATATGTTGTTACCATGCCAGAGTAGTTGCCAGAATCCTCTATTGTGAGAGGTAATTTTGTTTTGTTCTGTTCAATTTTTTGGTGTGTTGATTGATACGGGTGTGTCACATTCATTTATATCTACTGCTTTTGCTTCTACTTTGAGGTCAGAGATTCATCAGTTAGAGTCTCCTTTGTGGGTTAAGTCAATGGTTGGGGGTAGAGTGGCATTAGGGCGAGTGTGCCGCTCTTGCAAGATTAAAGTCGCAGATCGCTGACTCTCTTTTGATTTATCATGTTAGACATGCATACTTTTGATATTATATTGGGTATGGATTAGTTGACACACTTTCGGGCCACGATAGATTGTCAACACCACAAAGGGTCTATATGCACACCAACTGGGGATTGTTTTTAGTTCCTATATGATCGGGGTGATTGTTCGATCCCATCGTTGTATGAATATAAGGTTGGGGATGACTTAGTTTCTTTCTTTCCATTTCCTTAGCCAATGAGGGTAGCATGGTTCGGGATGACCTACCAAGGGTAGTTTACGAATACCCCATGTTTTCCCTGAAGATCTTACCAGGTTGCCACCTCACTGGGAGATTGAATTCCCCATTGACTTAATGCCCGACATAGCACCAATTTTTGTGACACCATATAGATTTGCGCCCGCTGAGTTGCATGAGTTTAAGAACCAACTCCAACAACTGTTAGATAGGGGCCTCATTCGCCCTAGTACATCACCTTGGGGAGCGTTGGCTCTCTTTGCAAAGAAGAAGGATAGGTCATTGCGGTTGTGTATTGATTACCACAAGTTGAATTGAGTTACCATTAAGTACAAGTATCCTCTCCCCAGAATAGATGACTTATTTGACCAACTTAAGGGGTCTCGTTGCTTTTCGAAGATAGACTTGAGATCGGGGTACCACCAGTTAAGAGTTAAGGAAGAGGATATCTAGAAAATGGCCTTTCATACGCATTATAGCCATTATGAGTTCCTAGTCATGCCTTCAGTTTAACCAATGTACCGACTTCATTTATGGACTTGATGAATTGAGTCTTCCAAGAGTTCTTAGATTGATTCATAGTTGTCTTTGTGGATGATATCTTGATATATTCACCCACTGAGGAGGAACACGATGAACACTTGCGGCTAGTACTCGATCTACTTAGGGTGCAAAAATTGTATGCTAGGTTTGAAAAGTGTGAGTTTTGGCTTTCGGAGGTGAAGTTTCTAGGCCATGTTGTGTCGGGGGAATGGGTAACTATTGATCCTTCTAAGATAGATGTCATGCAAGGGAACGACCTAAGAATGCTTTTGAGATCCGAAGTTTCTTGGGGTTAGCCTAGTATTACCACCGTTTTGTGGGGGACTTCTCTAAATTAGCCACACTGTTGACCAGGTTGACAAGAAAGGGTATCAAGTTTGTATAGAATGAGACTTATGAAAAGTCATTCCAAGAACTTAATATTAGATTGATTACTGCACCGATTTTGATAATTCTAAAAAGAGATCTGGGTTATACCGTGTATTGTGATGCATCGTGGGATGGGCTTGGTTGTGTGTTAATGCAAGAGGGAAGGTTGTAGTTTATGGCTCATGACAATTGAAAACCCACGAGAAGAACTACCCTACCCATGACTTAGAGCTAGCGGCGGTAATTTATGCCTTAAAAGTTTAGAGACATTATTTGTATGGTGAGAAGTTTGATGTTTTCTCCGATCACAAGAGCCTAAAACACTTGTTCTCCTAAAAAGATTTGAATTTACATCAACAGAGATGGATGGAGTTTATGGAAGATTATGATTTTGAGTTACACTATCATCTGGGGAAGGCTAATGTTGTGGCTAATTTCTTGAGTCATAAATCAGTGAGTAGTATCGTAAGTGTAACCATTCGGGAATGGGATACGTTGGGTGATATCCACGAGTTTGACTTGCATCTTGGCAAGTCTAGTAAAGGTGCTGCTTTGTTTACCATGATTGCAAAACCCACCGTGATTAACAAAGTCATAGAGGCATAATAGGGTGACTGTGAGGTGGAGACAATCCGTGAGAGGATCTCCAACAGAAAGGAAAAGAATGGTTTGAACATCCACTTGGATTTGAGTGTGAGGTATTTAGAGCGTTTGGTTGTGCCAAAATCATGTAGAGAGGAGGTACTCTGATAGTTTCACCACTCACACCTTGCAGTAATCCAGGAGACACTAAAATATATCATGATCTTAGTCGCCAGTTTTGGTGGAGCGGTATGAAATGGGATGTCACCTTATTTATTTCGAAATACCTTACTTGTCAACAAGTGAAAGCCGAGCACCAAAAACTAGTTGGTTTGTTACAACCCTTACCTATAGCTGAGTGGAAGTGGGAGCATATTACCATGGATTTTATAGTTGGGCTTCCGAGAACGCAACAGGGCAATGACACCGTTTGGGTGATTGTTGATAGGTTGATTAAGTATACGCACTTCATTCCTATGTGCACCGGCGACTCAGTTGACTACCTGGCAGAGTTCTACATTAGAGATATAGTTTGACTTCATGGGGTCCTAGTGACCATTGTTTTGGATAGAGATCCTAGTTTTACCACCCAGTTGTGGCAAAGCCTTCAAGAGGCATTGGAACTAAATTGACCTTTAGCACTGCTTATCATCCTCAGACCAACGGGCAATCTGAACGCACTATTCAAATTTTGGAGGACATGCTTAGAGCTTGTGTCCTTGATTTCAAGGAGTCTTGGGAGGGACACCTACCGTTGATTGATTTTTCCTATAACAATAGTTATCAGGCGAGTATTGAGATGGCATTGTTTGAGGCCTTGTATGGCCGGCCTTGTAGATCACCAGATTGTTGGGCCA
>JAPPVO010000059.1:15097304-15135708 GCA_030407325.1 Camellia japonica
CATTGACGCGATTAGAGACATGTATGAAGGGGTGGTGACCACTATTAGATCGCCAACTGGAGAGACAAATGAATTTCCTATCACTGTAGGGTTACACCAAGGATCTACCTTAAGTCCTTATCTTTTTGCTTTAGTTATGGACGAGTTGACGATAAATATTCAGGATGACGTGCCATGGTGTATGCTTTTTGCAGTCGATATTGTGTTAGTGGATGAGACTAGAGAAGGAGTTAACACAAAGTTGGAGATTTGGAGAAAAGCTCTTGAATCTAAAGGATTCCGGATAAGTAGAACTAAGACAGAGTACATGGAGTGTAAATTTAGTAACAGTAATAATGAAAGCAGAGGAGAAGTGAAGATTGAGAACCAAGAACTGCCTAAGAGTGAACATTTTCGTTATTTAGGGTCGATTATCACAACAGCGGGAGAGATTGATGCAGATGTGGCCCATAGGATTAAGGCGAGATGGTGTAAGTGGAGAAGTGCGTCTGGAGTATTGTGCGATAAACGAATACACACTAGACTAAAAGGTAAGTTTTATAGAACGGCTATTAGACCAGCTATGTTGTATGGGACGGAGTGTTGGGCAACCAAGAAACAACATGTAGATAAGATGAGTGTGGCTGAGATGAGGATGTTAAGGTGGATGTGTGGTAAGACTAGACAAGACAGGATTAGGAATGAGTGTATTCGGGAATGGGTAGGAGTAGCACCGATAGAAGATAAGTTGAGAGAGAATCGTTTGAGATGGTTTGGTCATATTCAACGGAGACCAACAGAGGCAGTAGTGAAGAGATGCGATGCTGTAACGGTAGATGGAAGTCGTAGGGGACGGGGTAGGTCTAGATTAACGTTGACTAGCGTTATAAATAGAGATATGAATCTACTTAATTTAACTAATGAAATGGCCTTTGATAGGGCCGCGTGGAGAAGAAGGATTCATGTAGCCGACCCCATTTGATGGGACTTAAGGCTTGGTTTGGTTTGGTTTGGTTTAGGTGATCTCAGTTAGCTCCTGCATCATCTTTTCCAGTTCCTCCTTTCTCTTTGACCACTTTAGCCAACCTTATCTTCAGCCAAAGAATCTCAGCCTCGGTATCTTGCTCCTTCTCCTTTAAATTCTGCCTACTGGTCCTCATCTTCTTATAGTTAACCAATCCTTCACCAGCTCGGTCGATAAAATTTCAATGGCATTAAGCTTGCCCTTACAGTCCTCTTGAGTGGCCTTGGAGACTTCGTAGTCAATAGTAAAGACTGGGAATTCTTCCTTGAACCTTCTCAAGGCCTCGCGTTGCTCTGGATTAAAACCAAAGGCCCAAAGCAGTGTAGAAAGGACCAATTCTAGCTCAATACATCGGTCAGGGTGTACTAAATCCTTGAATGGAGTTAGGAGAATATTCTTAAAGATCTCATTTGCTTTTTCAATGGCTTTGGAACTTGGTTGAGAGACTGAAATGGTGCAAGCAAGAGCCTCAAGCTGGACAGTGGAAGCTTCTGACCTTTCAGGATTAACCTTAACCTCCAGCTCAGACAAAAAGACATCCGGATCAATAAAATCATCTGCAGATTACTTCTTAGTAAGAAAAGTGGACTGCCTGAAATGCAATGATTATAAGGTGATTCATGGAGAGAGCCTGACCTCTCAACATAGGATTTTGGTACTAGATTTATGTTTTAGAGGGCAATACCAAACTAGGAAGAATGGTGGGCGTCGTAGGACGAGATGGTGAGACCTAAAAAGGGACAATTAGAAATATTTAAGAATAGAATGGATAAGGAAGGTACTTGGGACTTGGAAGATGATGTTATACTATGTGAAACTCGATGGCCAATTGTATGAGGAGAATCTCAAGGGAAGTGCTTGGAGAGTCGAAAGGAACGGAACCCAACTCTAGGGAAACTTGGTGGTGGAGGAAAGAGGTTCAAGCAGTAGTTAAGACAAAAAAAGAGTGCTTTAAAAGTGGGAAAAGAATAGAAGAGGAAAACCTTAAAGCTATAGACTGGCTAATAGGAGGTCAGAAAGTAGTGAGACAGGCTAAGTTGAAAGCTTATGATGACCTATACACTAGACTATAGTAAGGAGGAGAAAAGAGGGTATACAAACTTGCTAAGATACGGGAGAAGAAAACAAGAGATTTTAATCGAGTTAAGTGCATCAAGAGTGAGAATTCTAAGATATTGGTGAGGGATGAAGAGATTAAGAAAAGATGGAAGAACTATTTTGAGAAACTATTAAATAAGGAACATGGAGGTACCGCAATAGGGGAAGAAATAGCCAGTAATACGATAAACCAAGACTATAGGTTCTATTGCAGGATTAGGAGCTTTAAAGTGGAGATTGTACTTAAGAAGATGAAATCAAATAAGGCTTTAGGACCAGATGATATCCCTATTGAAGCTTGGAAGTGTTTAGGTAAAAAAGGGGTTGCTTGGTTGGCTAGATTGTTTAGCAAAATTTTGTTGATTAGGAACATGTCAGATGAGTGAAGGAAAAGTATTTTAGTGTCAATCTATAAGAATAAAGGAGATATCCAGAATTGCAACAACTATAGAGAAATCAAGCTAATGTATTATATAATGAAAGTGTGGGAGAGGGTGATAGAACGCCGATTGCGAGATATAACAGAGGTGTCAGAGAATTAATTTGGATTTATGCCTGGCAGGTTAACAATGGAAGCGATCTATCTCTTGAAGAAAGTAATAGAAAAGTATAGAGAAAAAAAAAAGACATTCATATGGTATTTATCGACCTTGAAAAGCATATGATAGAGTGTCCCGGGATATAATATGGTGGTGTTTAGCGAAAAAAGGGGCGACAAAGGTTACATTGATGTGATTAGGACATGTATAAAGTGGTGACCACTATTAGATCGCTTGCTGGAGAGACAAATGAATTTCCAATCACTGTAGGGTTACACCAAGGATCTACCTTAAGTCCTTATCTTTTTGTTTTAGTTATGGATGAGTTGACGAGAAATATCCAGGATGACGTGCCATGGTGTATACTTTTTGCAGACGATATAGTGCTAGTGGATGAGACTAGAGAAGGAGTTAATATAAAGTTGGAGATTTGGAGAAAAACTCTTGAATCTAAAGGATTTCGGATAAGCAGAACTAAGACAGAGTACATGGAGTGTAAATTTAGTATAGTAACAATGAAAGCAGAGGAAAAGTGAAGATTGAGAACCAAGACTACCTAAGAGTGAACATTTTCGTTATTTAGGGTCGATTATCACAACACGGGGGAGATTGATGCAGATGTGGCCCATAGGATTAAGGCGGGATGGTGTAAGTGGAGATGTGTCTGGGGTACTATATGATAAACGAATACCCACTAGACTTAAAAAGGTAAGCTATAGAACGGCTATTAAACCAGCGATGTTGTATGGGACGGAGTGTTGGATAACCAAGAAACAACATATAGATAAGATGAGTGTGGCTGAGATGAGAATGCTAACGTGGATGTGTAGCAAGACTAGACAAGACAAGACAAGACAAAATTAGGAATGAGTGTATTCGGCAATGGATAGGAGTAGCACCAATAGAAGATAAATTGAGAGAGAATCGATTGAGATGGTTTGGTCATATTCAACAAAGGCAGTAGTGAAGAGATGCGATGCTGTAATGGTAGATGAAAGTGTTAGGGACGGGTAGGCCTACATTAACGTTGGTTAGCGTTGTAAATAGAGATATGGATCTACTTAATCTGACTAACGAAATGGCCTTTGATAAGGCAGCGTCGAGAAAAAGGATTCATATAGCCGACCTCATTTGATGGGACCTAAGGCTTGGTTTGGTTTGGTTTGGTTTTGAAATCTCAGGACTGGAACTCTCAATAGCATCTTTGCTAATAGGATATGGGACCTAAAAATAATGCAGTTGAAATCAAGAGTCTTCATCATTTTCAGCCGAAATGGAATTAATTAGATAAGTACCTTTTTGGAGAGAATGGAGGAAACACCATGACTGAGTAATTGGTTTGTTCCACTGGTTCTGTGGTTTCAGCTCCATCGCTGAAGTCTTGGCATGGAGGGTAGTAGTTGTTTCATCATCCTTAGTTGACGAATTTCCTGTTTCGCCAAAATCAAGGGGTCTCATCATGTAAAGAACACCCAAGGTTAACCTTCTAGACTTCTAGGATCTTCTCTTTGGCTGATTCGTTCAGACTAGCATCTTTCTTTGTCTTCTTTAATCTATCTCTCTTCTACCTTATCGCTATTATTTTCTTCTTTTCTCTTCCTCTCTTTCTTATCCTTCCCTTCTTTCTTCTCCTTTCCTTCTTCCTCAGAAGGATTGAACTCTGATGAATCCTTCACACAAAGAGATCAGTTAGCACTAGATTCTATACATTGATAGCAGGAAAACTTAAGATAGCAACTCTATATGTAGTTGGAATGAAGGAATCCAGGTTAGCACCATGATTGATGGTCTCTTTTGGTCTTTACCTTAACACTCTTCTTCTGTGGCTGCAGTTCCTTTGGAAGGACAACCTTCTGGGGGTCATGTGCATCATCGATCTCCACAGACTTAATTTTCTGAATCTTGGTGGAGATGGTAATCTGCAGCCAATATAAAAGGAATTAGGCCGATTTTGAAATAATAGAAATGGAGAACACAGTATAACTTGGTGATCTGACGAGGTAATATTGGCCCCACTTGACCAGCTTCACTTCCATTGTGGTCATTTGGGTGCCATATAAATTTGAAAAACTTCTCATATTTATAATGGAGTTATAGTCAGAACTCAGAAGTACCTTTCAGTAGAGGTTTGCTTCTCCTTTTCTTCTTTCCAGCAATTTGAGCAGGTCTGGGATTAGAAGTAATCAATCCCTCACCCAATTTCAGAGAAGCAGTTGGAGGGATGGAAATAGGAGAAATCCTCTTAAGAACATCCTCAATCTTCTCAGCCTTGACTTTGGTAATGTAGGGTGTCCACCATAAATCAAAATACAAGGAAGATTGAGGTGCTTCCAGAAAGGCCTCCATTCTGAACTTCTTCTTCAGAGTTTTAAATTGATCACTGATTCCTTCGACCTCTTCATGGTGGTAAACTTTTCTCTGCGTACAAGGAGCCTGTTGACCGATTGGTATGGCGGAATGGGGATAAATTGATTCAGTCCGAAGTGCCGAGCTAGCTGATTTGGGGCATAGTACTCAACTCCGCACTTGGGAGGTAAATGTATTATCAACAACCAAGTTGAAGTGTAGGTCCCTAGCAATAAGGTAACCAACCAAAAGTTCAGTATGTTCTTCCCAAGCTTCAGGGGGAGCTAACCCCGGTCTGGCAAGGAACCAATCAGGGCGGCCCCTGGTCCTAGAACTGAATGGAGTATATTGAATAGGGGTCGTGGAGACACATTCGGAGTAGAAGAAAGTGAAACACTCTTCAAAAGTCTTAGGCCGTGGAGTTGATAGTGCATATATAAAGCCATAAGTAGGAGCATCATTCAATAGAACTATGATTGGCCAATCTCTGGAAAGTAGGCCTGCAGCCAGAGATGGAGCAGCCAAAAGGGCCCATCGGTGTTCAAGAATTTTCGGTTCAGAAACTCCGCTGGACCCCTATAAAGATGGGACAAAACCAGAGGAGCTAAGGCAAGTTTTCTACCAGCAGCCAGGGCTATGGCCAGCTCAGTATAATCCTTAGTGATTTTATGAGAAGCATTGCAAAAAAGGAACTTATGCAACCACATAACTAGGAACCTGAGATGTTCATCTTCAGTCACACCATTTGGGTCAATGCTGCGGTCTATGAACTTGTCATAAACCCGACCCTCTTATATGCTTTAAGTCTTTAATTATATGTGTGATTATATGCTTGATGTGAAATTCCATGTGAAATTATGTTTAATTATGCGAATTATGTGATTGTGAAAGTATACCTGTCGGTTATGAGAAAATCTGTTGGAATTGAGACATTTGGACTAGAAATTGAAAGCCTTAGAGGCGCGATAACCCGAAATTGACTTTACAATTATAATTAGCATGATTTTTAGGACATTATATGAAGTTTTGTAAAAATTTGATTCGTAATGAATTAATTGATTTAAATTAGGCACAAGCTTTAATTAAACTAGCTTAGGCTCATAACTCAAGTCTTGCTAGATATAAGAGCCACTTATGTAAGTCTTAGAGAACTTAGCCTCAACAAACACTAAGAAAGTATCTCTTGGTGAGCTCTGGCGAAGAAAAAAGAAGAGAAAAGAGCGAGAGGAAGAAGGGATCAACCTAGCTTTAGGATTGAAGGAATTTGAAGGGGAATTAGAGACTAGAGATCAAGGTATGTGTAACTCAACTAAAGTACCCTAAGTCTCACTCCAATTGTTTGGCATCAAGTTTTGAAATGAAGTTTTTCCACTCATCTAACTTAGGGTTTTCGACGTAATCACTTGTTTGGGTAAATATCCATGGAAATCATAAAGATTCATTGTTTTTGGTTGTTTGAAGAGTTAATTCTTGTAAGTTGAGTATATCTTGAGTTATTTTGAGAGGAACTACCTTCTAATCTTTAATTTTTGCATGTTTTGCCTCCTATATGCATATATGTTGTATCTATTTTGATTATCCAAGAAAAGATGAAGAAATAAGTGAAATGTGGTAATTTGATTTGTAAATGTGCAATTAAGATGGGTTATGATTTATTTAAGTTTGAGATTCTTGTTCATTAGGCTCATATGTTGTGATATTGAAGGGAAATTGCTTGTATTTCACCTTAGGGTTTTGGGAAGTAGATTTTTTTCGCTGAATTTCGGACTACACACAAAGCCCAAAGCCGCACGTGCTGGGCTCACAGCCACAGGTGCAAAAAACAAGGGATGTAGATTGGGCATTCTGGAATAAAAGCACGTGCGGAGCCGCACGTGCGGCACACCTTCCCACACGTGCGGTGGGGGACTCTAGCACGTGCGGCCAATGAGGAAAATTTCTGTCAATTTCTCTTACTCTGTTTGACCTTCTGAAATTGTTAATGTGTACATTTGATCTTTCTGAAAGGTTTACAATTGAATTGGAATTAAACGAATCGGACAATGGTTAAAGAGAAAAGGCTAAAGGAAAGTGATTTACTTACAAGTTGTGTGTCATGTGTAGGTCATGTATCGGAAGGAACTGTTGCATGGCCATATCACTGTGAATAGTAGTGTAACGATATGTTTCATTTATGTATTGTGATTACGATCCTTATATTTTGACTTGGGAATGACGTATGTTGTATCAATTGTGTTTGATTGAAATAAGGGGAATGATCGCACAATGATATATGCAATGGACCCGAGGTCATTCTGCTTTGATTGTGAATACTGGGCCTGAGGCTGTTATGATATGGACTACTTGTGATTCATGGCTCTAAGGCCAAGGGAGATGGAGACATGCTGATGTTCTATCTACCCTGTGATGATATAACTGTTTATAACCATGGCCTAAGGCCGAGGGAGGTGGAGACATGCCGATATTCCATCTACCCTATAATGTTTCGAAAAACTATTGTTCTGTTGGGCTTAAGGCCGTTTTGTTATTATATTGGGCCCAAGGCCGTTCTGTATTACGCTGGGTCTAAGGCCATTCTATCTTGTGTGGGCCCGAGGTTATTCAGGAATGAGAATATGAATAAGACCAACTTATAACTTATGATTCTGCTCTACAAGACTTATGCTCATTCACATAAACCTCCTTACATTGTTATTAGTCACTGAGCCTTGCTCACTCTGTATTTATGTATAGTTATGTAGGTGATCAGTCTAGAGGGCACCCCTAGGTCAGCTCCAGGAGCCTTTTTGCTAGACCTGTTTTGTCAAGTCTTCCGAAGTGGACCCTTTTGTTTTATTTTTGGGAGTTCCATGTGATGGCATATTTGGTTAAGACTTGGATGACTTGTCTTAGATACACTGTCATATGTAAATTTTGGATTATTACCCTCTTGTATAGCTTTGCATGACATGGACTTGTTAGGATATGAACTGTATGTGTAAATGTTCTAAATATATGGTATGGTGTACTAAGATCCTGACATTTAGACACTGCTCAATGAATGTTTCATTTTGTTTTTATATTTGCTTCCGTTTTAGGCCCCGGTATTGTATGAAATATTTATTGATTATTTTGTTTTGAGGCCTATGTACAGGCCGGTCATGTCCAAACTTTTAGGGGCAGGTTTGGGTTGTGACAGTCATTGTCTTAGAATAACTGATAGAGCACGAGGATTTGGCAGTGGAAAAAACAACACTAACCTCTTCCCCATGTAGACGAAGGCCTGTTAGTGCAGCTATGTCCAAGATGGTGGAACTCATCATCCCGCAGTTAAGATGAAATGAGTTGGCGGGAACCGACCAGAGAAAGAGAGCAGCAAAGCATAGGTGTTTATTTATCTATTTCAATTCTAATTTTGCTTAGCATGATAGCGTCATAAATGCCTATCTCTTTCCATAAGTCTCCTTTTGCATCGGCCACCCTATCAACCCAATTTGTCCAGTTCTCATTAGGGATTGGTCAGTTTTCAACAGTGTTCAAGAGACGCCACTTGGACCAGTCTAGAGCAAAATTATGAAAGAGAAATTTACAGCCCATGCCAAGATAGTAATTTTGAAGATGTATTGGATATTCATGCATGAAAGCTAGACCTAGGGCATATCTATGGCCCTCCCCATTATCAAAAAGCAAAATGAGTGTTTCCATCGAGATTTTATTATGCTTCTTCTGAATGACACTCTTCACTTCTTCACCACCATAGGAGTCAGGATCTTCCAAAACTTGCTTGCCCTCAGCCATGATCTCAATATGTAGACAAAGAGAACAGCAAAATATGAAGATGGAGTTCTCCATCGACGAAAGACTAGATCGAAGCTCAGATTTGATTAAAATGAGAGATAGGAACGTTTCGGGAAATGAAATTGCAACTATTCAGGTCTATTATAAGAGAAATAAGTTTCTCTCTATTTCTTTCCATTTCACCCCCATTTCTCTCCCCTTTACAGAATAAGTGATATGCACTAAGAGAAATGCTTTTGTTTTCTTTTTCTTTTTCTTTTCTTCCCAAATCACTCAATCCAAAATGAGCTGTTACCAAGTTGCAGTGGCAATTTTTGAAAGCAGAGAGTAGCAGAGAATTGACATGGACATAAAAATAAAAATAAATAGAAAAAAAGGTTTTTTTTTGGGGGGGGGGGGGGGGGGGGGGAGGAGGGGAAGAGTCAGATGATGATGATATTAGCAATCAAAAGTGATAGATAATGTGTAAAAGATATAATTCCAAACAATTCAAAACTTTCTCAGATTTAAGCCCTGGTCAGCAATAAATATACAAAATTTACTTACTATTTTAGAGAGAAACTTGGTCAATACATCATTCAAACCCCCCCCCAAAAAAAAAAACACTACGATTTAGCTCAAATCCATCTAGTAAATGCTTCAGTGAGAAATAATGACACAAAATAGAGAGTAGAGAGAAAAATTAGAAATATCAAAACTAGGTTTACATGAGCTCCAATTAATATTGGTTACCCAAAAACAATGTTAGAGAGAGAGAGAGAGAGAGAGAGAGAGAGAGAGAGTTAGAGAGAAAGAGAGAGAGCTCACAACGTCTCCGACAACAACGATTCGAACAGAGGTAGCCATTGGAGAGCGATAAGTGAGCTTCGAAGATGAAGGAGAGATGCGGGTACCGAATAGACTACAGACGCCTGCCACGTGGAATAACGTCACAAACATTATTATGTTATAGAGTAATGCTAGTATGGTATCACATTCATACAGGATATTTGATAAAAGTTTAATAATTTATTATGTTATAGAGTAATGTTAGGATGGGTATCACATTTATATAGGATATTTAATAAAAATTTTGATAAAAGTTTAATAATTTTTAATATTTATCTAATTTAAGTTAAAATTTATAAAAAGATAAAATATGTTAAAATAATTAATTAGATAAAATGTCACATTAAATTCATAATCATTTCATTTTTTCTCTTATAAACATTACATGTAACTACAAAAAAATTCAACCATCTTCTCAAACATAAAAAATTTAACTTACAAATATGGTCGAAAATTAAAATAATAACTTCCTAAACACTCCCATTATATTCTTAGTTTTACAAAACAGCCAATGTTGTGCGTAATCTATACTCTTCTTTCGTGCCTATTAGGGCCTAGTAGACCCTATCAATGATACGACCTTAATAACAATAATGATTCAGAGCATTAATTTTGGTGTTCTAATGAAACATTAATGACATAGCAACGAGAAAAAAAAAAAAAAAACTAAGACCAAAACATCACATCATAGTGGGTGGAGTCCACTGTCAACTCATTAGAGTTGGCTTTAGAGCTCCAGAATTAGAGCTCCAAAGCATTTTTCACCTTGATAAATGTCATATTTAAGATTTTTTAAATCAATAAGTTCTATTTAATAAAATTAAAAATATTATCAGTTTTTTCTAATTTTTAAAATTAAGAATATTATCAATTTTATATAGTAGTGTTCGAAATAATTACAACAATGCTTGGTAGCTTGAATTTTCATGGCCTGAATGGCTCGAATGTCTCAAAATGACGTCGTTTTAGGGGTAAAATAATATCATTTTGATACATTCGAGTCATTCGGGCCACACAAATTTGAGCTACCAAGCATTTTTTAAATAATTATTTCACAAACTGATGAAAAAAATAAAGCATAAGATTAAACGTTTTTGCTCTCTTACTTATTGGTTTAATTCAACTATCAAATAGAACTGAGAACATTAACAGTTTTTTTTTCCAGTTTTAAAACTGAGAACGTCATCAATTTTTTCATTTTAAAATTTTTTTGTTCCAGTTTTGCACATCAATATTCTATCATCATACTCCTTTATAAAACAATTTTTTTAGTTTTGCTCAAAAAAATAATTCATTTTTTTGCACATAATACTTTTAGTTTTTTCAATTTGAAAGTTGACATTTAAAATTTTTGAAAATCAAAATAAATGTCAAATAATCATATTCCTTTATAGATAATTATAAATGATGAACAATAATTATTTAAAGGTCAATTCTGACTATTAAAAATTTAATGGGACTTTAAAATCTAAAAAATCTTAATTAAAACTTAATAGAGTATAAATTCATAAATTAGGACTTGAGTTTAAATGTCCCTAATTTCTATGTGAGATTTATGAGTTGCGTAAGTATTTGATAAGTTATTTTTATATTTATTTTTTATTTAAAAAAAATTGAAAAACAAAGTCTAAGTTTTTTTTTTTTTTTGACTTTTTTATTAAGTAATGCACGAGTGATGCATATATATATATTTTTTAAAGTATAATTAAATAGTATAGATGGGAAATAAACTTTTCATTATGTAAACAAGAATCCAAAAAATAATTATTTATCAAAAAATTTTAAATATGTTATCGTGCACAAATTACAAATTATTTGTTTGTAATTCTCTTAATCTAAAACAAGCAGGCATTTACAAGAATCAAATGCCGTGGTATCACTTTTACATGCAAATGTCATCTCATTCTAATATAACTGGCAGTACATGAATTGTTTTTTTCAATGAATTTCTAAACCTGATTCTTCGAAATGTTGATTATTTGACTGACACCAATAAAAGAGAATCTAAATCTTAAACGAAAAAAAAAAACATAAGAATGACAAAATAAAAAGAAATGCATAGTTCACTACGCCAAAAATCAGCATTAACGGCGGTTTTTTTTAACGGCGGTAACGAAAATCGCCGTTAAAAGTACTATTAACGGCGGTTTCGTTACCGCCGTTAATAGTACTTTTAACGGCGGTTTCGTTACCGCCGTTAAAAAAACCGTCACTAAAAGTATCTTTAACGACAGTAATGAAATCCACTTTTAACGGCGGTAACGAACCGCCGTTAATGCCCACTTTTAACGGCGGTAAAAAACCGCCGCTAATGCCCAACCATTACCGTCGTTAATGCCGGTGGTCTTTGCCGGCGGAGCTCCGGCGAAACTCCGGCATGCTCCGGCGACACTCCGGCGAAACCATCTACAATAAAGTAAAAGTAATGTTTAAATATTTATTTAGGTAATATATTCATGAAGAGTGGCTGTGGCAAAGTGGTTGGTGTGGGTGGATGAGAGGTCTTGGGTTCAAAACTTGGGGAGTGCAAGAAGAAAGAATTATTTTTGAAAAATTCGAACCTATTTACGGCGGTAAAAAACCGCCGTTTTTGGTCCTATAAAACCGCCGTTTTTTGTCGACTTTTAACGACGGTAATTTGCCTTTTTCCGACACGCGCATAAACGGCGGTAACGAAACCGCCGTTAAAGGCTTTAACGGCGGTTTTACAGCCTTTAACGGCGGTAAAAAACCGCCGCTAAAGCCCAATTTTGGCGTAGTGGTTAGAGTGAGGATTTATTAGGATTAATGTTCTACTGTATGTGCAAGAAGAATAAATGGACAAGAACAATTTAGAGTTTGGAGCATATTATTCAATTTAAGGATTATAATTACAAATCATTATTGATCTTTACAATGATAGCAACATTGGATTCTTGCTTCTGTATAAGGGCATAACACAACATTTAACCGGAGGAACTTTGAACATTTTCATAATTATTTTGTTGGAACATTGCGGTAATGAGATCCTATTTCTCGAATTATGCCTTTTTGTATGAACATGAGTGAGAAATGTTGTAATCTTTTTTACCATAATCTTGATTGTTCTGAATTTTTCAGAAATTGCCTTATGGTCAACTTGTTAGTTCCAAACCTCCTACCAAGCTTTAGCTTACACAATTTTAATTATTTTTTGGACAACTTTCTTTCTTTTAAATTGAAAGAAATATTATATAGCTAAACATTTTTCATTAATTGACCACTTAGCATATCAATGTGTTACAATTGCTCACTTCTAGACTTCTAGAGCTTTTGTGATTTTTTCCTAAATTATGAAGGAAAAAAAAAAAAAACTTATCCATTCAAATGCCAGTCATTATGCTACTAAAGTATTTAGACAAAAATTATTCTTGTAAATGAACATCAGTTTCAAAGGAATTTCTCAAAATTGCTAATAGAGTCTACATTGTTGAATTTGTTCAATATATACAAACAATCATATTAAATTAGATATAATTGTACCTGAATTAATGCATTTCAAATGAAAAATAAATCAAAATGTGCATCTTTTATAAAAATGATTACATAAAATAGAACATGGGGTAATATTAGGCTTGGTTTGGCATCTAATTATAAGATCCTTTTTTTTTTTTTTTTTTTTTTTTGTGTTGGTTGTCATTCGTATTTTTTTGAATTTTAATTTTTTTTTACATTTTAAATAAACCAAAATGTGCATCTTTTATAAAAATGATCACATAAAATTAAGGGTAAATTACAAATACATCCTCTGAGGTTTGCTTAAAGTACAGATTGCCCCTTATGGTTTGAAAAATTACAAATACCCCCTTATTAGAATTTTTTATTTAATAGAATTAACTAAAATAATAAAATTCATAATTGCTCTCCTATATAATAATAAAATTACCTA
Organism: Camellia japonica; assembly: GCA_030407325.1. Classification (NCBI taxonomy): domain Eukaryota; kingdom Viridiplantae; phylum Streptophyta; class Magnoliopsida; order Ericales; family Theaceae; genus Camellia; species Camellia japonica. The sequence continues at coordinate 15,110,803 of JAPPVO010000059.1, forward strand.
AATTATTAATTGAAACATATTTATAACATCATTAAAAACTGTTAATTGACTTGATGATTTGTTAATAAAATGGGCGATTTATTATGAAATTAGAAATTTCAGGGGGTTGAATGTAATTTTCCAAACTACAGGGAGCGATTCGTATTTTAATTAAACCTCAAGGGTATACTTGTAATTTACCCTAAAATAAAATACGGATAGTATTAGGCTACCTGTATGAGGTTCATATCTTTTGACAATTAAGGGTTGGCTTGGCATCTAATTAAACCGTTATATATATATATATATATATTTTTTTTTGAATTTTTTTTTGTCTTTATTGAATTTTTTGAATTTATTTTAATTTTTTTACTTTTTCAATCCGTTTAATTGAGTATAACCTTTTTTTGAATTTTTTTTTTATTAAAAAAGTTAATAAAGACGATAAAAAATCAACAAAAAAAAATCAATCCAAACACACACTTAATTTCATTTGTTTGCATTACTAAAGATAGTGACAGCATTTTATAGGAGATTGCTAATTAGAGACTGAATATGAAAGAATCAGATTCGTGCCTCAAATTTGAAGAAACAATTTTATAAATATCGTATATATATCCACTGGTAGGGAAGGATTTTGTTTTTTGTTAAAAAAAAATATACATAAATTTAGTTCTAGAGCTTTTCACTCGAAGATTATCAAAGTCTTTTTACCTTGGTGGCCATTAATTGCAAGTTTTCAGGTCCGAAAAAGAACAGTGGCGGTTAAGGAATGAAATACCTTTAACAAAAAATTTATTACGACTTATCTATGAAAAATGGGTTTAACGGTACCTACTAAGAAGATGAAGGATGCACTATATACATATCACAACAAATTATGGCCATGTTTGGTTTGTATTTGTGAGACAATTTTAAAAAATAATTTTCGGAAAAGAGTTTATAAAATTTAAAAATTTGTTTGCTTGTATGTTTTGAAAATAGTTTTGGAGTTTTAGAATTTGGAATGATTTAAAATTTTTTTTTTTAGTTAAATAGATAGGTGTAAGAGAAAAAATAATTAATTAATGTGTAGGATATCAGAGAAGAAGACAAGAGAGAGAAAAAATAATTGATTGATGTGTAATAGAGAAACAAGTTGTTAGGTTTTTGTAATTGGCAATCTCGTTGGACAAAACTCCATTTTATTGAATTTTTATTCAATTTGTTGAATTTTTATTTGCTCTATTGTATCTGTGAGATATGAGAGTCTAGATACGAATCCAACTTAAGTTGTGCCTGTATAGAGGAGTTTGTGTTGATATTCCATATCTTAACTTGAGCCTTCCTTATTTGCCACTTCACTGACTAAGTATGAGGATCGAGCTGCCTGGTTAACTCGTAGGGGTCTAAGGGGCAACGCCCGTGGTGGGTCTAGGGCAGTGCCCAGGCAGGGTTGAGGGGCAGTTGTTTGACCGCTTGAGCGATTTTTTGTGCGCTCGAGCAGTGAATTGGTTCATCTAGTATCTCTGCTTGTATTTTGAACTTCTAGGAAAGATGTTTCATCACTTGAGTGGTGGATGTTGAGCTCAAGGGTTGGCCTATATGTGAGCATTACCTTTCCTTACACTGCTCAAGCGGCAAAGTGTGCACTCGAGCGGTCTTCGCGGTTCTATTTAGTATAAAGTGCATTATTCGTTATTTTTAGGGCTGAACTCACCCAGATTCTCAAAGATGAGTAAAATACAAAGTGTTCTATATTGGAGGGTGATTTATATGAGTTTCCTTGATGTATAGAAGGTGATCGATTGATCAACGAATTACATATTGACAAACATCAAGGGTTGACTTTATTCTTTCATTCACAAAAAGAAAAAGGTGTTCATCAATGGATTCCGAGGAATTTAGGCCTGAAGCTTTGATGGATTTCGAAGTGGCGCATTGTCATGGATTCGATATCGGCATTGTAGATTCAATGTTGGGCAAAGCAATTCCGAGGTAAAGATAGTGGTGGAAGAGGCACATCGGGTTTAGTTCAATTCGGGTATGGATTCACTAGATAATTGAGAGTTCTCGTGTGTAATTCATTTGTCTTCTTAGTGGATTATTTTGTGGTTTTGGCCAGTGATTTTTATCACAATCGGAGGTATTGTGATTTTTTCCACCTTAAATCGTTATGTCGATTTTGTTGATTGTTTGATTGAGATTACTATTCATTGTTTAAAATTGAATCATAATCACAAATCAATATCTTGGGGGTTTTTAGTTTTTCAATTGGTATCAGAGTAGGTTGCTCTCAATCTTTGTTTTTTCCGATCACTTGCATGAATGAATGGCATGCTTTAAGCCTTAGGGTCATGTCAACTAAGATGGTCTCGGATTTTTGACATTCGTTTTTCATTACTTTATAATTGTTTGAGCTCTACCAAAGAGAGGCAATTGTAAACACTCCATTTCGACTGATCCTAAGACTTTGAGAGCTTGCAAGCCCCCCGATGATGAAATGAGAAATTGCATCATCATTTTTAAAATGTTTAAGGATGTTTGGAGGTGCTGTGTAAACCCGTTTTGGCCAAAAATCAACTTTTTGCAAAAATGACAATTTAGCCTGAACCTGTTTTTAGCCAAAAAATAACTTTTTAACCCGAGAAAGAAAGGTAAGCCCGATTGTGCTATGATCAAACATTTTTCCAAAATTAGTAACCGATTTTATCAAAAACGTTGTTCAGAATGCAACTCAGGCTTACCTATGTCGCAAGTGATCCAACAGCATAGAACCCCGCACTTGTGTATGCGTGTATGGTACGTGTATCAAGACAAGACACGTGTGTGCACGTTATTCGTGCGTACACACAATCGTTGCGCTTGCGCACAAAACTTTTGCATGCACACATCAAAGCGTGACAAAATTATTTTTGGAAACTTAATCTCAATTCATTTTTTGAAGGAACAGCGAAGGAGGAAGTGATGAAACCTAGAAGGGTTCCAGAACCGCATCTCTCCCTCTCTTTAACGGTTAAGAAATTTTGGCATTTTAAGAGATTTTGAGAGCAAAACCACCTACTTTCTCTTCGTTTCTTCCTTAGCTCCGAAACACAAACCCCTGCAGCAACTCTAAACCTCTGAAAAACACCTAAGAACAGAAAAACTTGAACCCTAACTCAGAATCTAAGATTGAGGGAGGCTTGCAAGTAAGAGAATCTTTGCTTTCTTGCTATTTCATTATGTGTTCTTCGGTTTAAGCAAACCAGAAGGTAATCCTCTCTTTCTTTTCAATTTTAGTACCTCTTTTAGTCTTTGTTTTGGTAGTTCATCATAGTTAGGGCATCCATCTATCAAAGCGTTATGTAGTTTCTTAGTTTTACTCAACAGGACTTCTAGAAACTCGTAGACCCAATCAATATCTTAGAAAATAAATTCCATACCCATCTAGTCACATAAGCATGTTAGCACATAGCGCATCAAACATACAAACATCTGTATCAAGCGAGATAAACCCATTGTGGAAAGAACTACTTCCTACGTACCCAAAGTATTCAAACTCAGTACGCTCTAATACCAAGTTGTAACGCCCCAGAATAATTACAATAAAACCATTCATTATATTAATAAATAATCATACCATTCTGAATGCAACGTCCCTTCCATTTCATATGATCTCGTTGTATAAAAGATAACACATGCAATTATACATTCACAAGTCCTCACCCTGAATCTATAGCATGTGTTACAAGTTAAAGACATGAAATAAAAGTTAGAACAATTAAGAAATGCCCTAAAGACTTACAACTTTCCAAGACAATGATTGGTTACACAAAAGTGAGTCTTAAACTCAATACAAGTAAAACCCTAAACTTGTACAAAAATAAGTACAACAAGTAAATAAAATGAAACTCTTGCCCCAAGTCGTCCCAAGCTATTGCCTTGGCGGAGGCATGTCATTAGCACTTGAAAATGATTTTCCACATAAGATGAGCTAAACCCAGTAGAGATACTACAACATAGTTTATGAATCCTAACAAAGATATAAGGTGGATGCATATGCAATACTCATGCCAAAACATTTTCATTTTCTCTTTCCAAAACCATGCAATGCCAAGTTTATATCTCAATACATGATATCATTTCCTTTACAATAGAAAACAGGGCAATGAATACAACACTGTGAATCTCTAGGACGTGTCTGCAAGTAGGCTACAAGCACTACCAAATTGTCAGTTTTACCGGTGTTAACCAAAAGGCTCAACACCTAACCACGCGAGTTTCTAGACTTTCACCACGGACACACTGGCCAACTTAATACCACAACTACACTTCTACCCAGATTTACGAAGTTGTTCACCCCTCTTTTTCAAAACAACAACATTTTCAATGTGTTAAACATGTTACAATGCTCAATGCAAAATGGATGAAAAAATAGTTTCAATTCATCTAATTCTAATGCAATTTCTACAACAATCATAACTATCCTCCACCGATAGCTCAAAACAGATATCTCTAAACAGATAAATAATTTCCATAAAAATAAACTTTTCAAATTTCAAGATGTGAGTGGTAATACATACCTAACTTCACTATCCTCATCAAAACCAATCCAATCTCACATTTCGAACACTAATTCCATAATTTATATAAAATCAACATTTGATATAATTAGGGCAAAATCCCCTTTTCTTCCAATATCAATTCCACGTATCAAAACCAACCATTTTATCACAAGTCAACCTCATTTCCAATCTGGCAACCATTTTCAAGAAACCATTAGAAAATCCCTCTTTTGAGTTTTAACCAAAAACCCTAGATTTGTTCAAAAATCCCCCAAATCACAATATTGTTTCAAAACACAAATAGCTAAGTTAAAAATTATAAGAAAGTGTGGAGAATCCCTACCTCAAAGCTAGAAGACCAAGGAGAGAGAGAAGAAATTGTAACAAAGCCGAAATCCAACTTTCTCTAATTAGAACGAAGCTCTCGTCGTGCTCTATCTTTTTATCAAAGACACACGGATGAAGAGATCAATGGATCTAGGTGTATTTGTAGAGAGAATGAGAGTTTTAGAGAGAGAGAGAGAGAGAGAGAGAGAGAGAGAGGGGGAGAGAATAGGGTTTTGAAATGTTTAGAGATGAAAAAGTGACTCAAAAAGGTGACTTTACGATCGGATATATGCGTAGACCGCTCGAGCATATCTTTTTATCAAAGAGACACAAAAACATGTGACTGCTTGAGTGAAGAATACTAACTCCCAGAAATTTTGACAGAAGACTATTGCTCAAGCTCAACAAAGGCTGCTCGAGCCAACACCGCTCGAGCGTAAGGAGTGTTGCTCGAGCAAAGAATGCCAACTCCTTGTATCTTTTCAAGCCTGCAAAAGTACTAAGAGTTCACAATTACCGCTCGAGCGCAAGAAGTAACGCTCGAGCGAAAAAGCCAAAATCTGGGCAACAACAATTTGGACCAACAAGCTACCAACCTGTTCTAAACACAACCAAAATACCCTGACAACCAAACTCAATGAGGATATGGTGAAACCAGAGAAGAACAACTATATGAGACAATGAAACGAGGATCCAAAACATCAATGGATTGGGTCTAAACCAGAATCGCTATAATTTGGTCGCTCGAGCGGTAATTTGTAGCTTCTAATGTCTTGTAGGGTTGCAGGCGAGACCGCTCGAATAAAGGAATGGTCATTCGAGCATAGAATGCTAACTCCCAGTACTTCACTGTAACTCTGCAAATTTCTAAGACCTTGCGTTTACCGCTCGAGCGATGAAAGGTTCACTTGAGTGGTCTCTCTGTATTTTAATACTTTGCTCAATCGAAGGAAAGTGCGCTCGAACAGTCTGTTCAGAATCAACACGTTTAAAGTTCACTTTTTGGTCCACTTTTCTTCATTCTCCCTTATTCTTTCTCTGTCTTCTCCTCTTTTTCCACCATTGTAGAGGGTTTCAAGCTTTTAAGCTTGGTTTTGATCTCTTTTCTTTCATTTTTCACCTCATGTTCCTTATATCAAAACGAAGAGCACGCTGAGGGCTTTTGTAATGCCCCCACAAAAATTACAATAAACCATCCATAATATTAATTACATAATAGCATGTGATGAAATAGTTATTTTCCATGAATCCAATTACTTTTACAAAAGGGTAACATATGCAGATGCACATTTACAAGTCTAATCCTGAATCTACAACACATGTTACAACAAGAGATAAGGTATGAGAATATAACAGATAATAAGTGCCCTAAAGGCTTACAACTTTTCAAGACAGTGCTTGGTTATAACAAAAATGGAATTCAAGTCCAATATAGTTAAAGGCCCTTGGCCTATACAAAACATATACAAAAAAAAAAAAAAAAGAATCAACATTTTGAAGCTCTTGCTCCAAGTTCTCCCAAGCTATTGCCTTGGCGGAGGCATATTGTAGCTCGACTTTTTCGCGCCCCTCTTTTCGGAAGTTTGAAATAAGCCCTACAGTTCGGACTCCTGCGGTTCTTAATCTAATCTCACAAGTGCAATGTGAAATTGATAAACACCAAAGAGTCCAAATCCAACAAATCTTTTAGAAAATCGATTTTGAATCAAATTTTCAAAAATGGACTGCTTTGCTAGATACAGAGTCCCCATCTAAATATTTTTGTTTTGGGAAAATTTAGGAAACCCATGACTCGTGCTAAAGGCCACGTGTTCGTCATCACCAAAGTTGCCTCGGCTCGGGAACTTAGGTACGAGAGGGGAAGGTCATGAATACATTTGAGCACCCCCGCTCGCCCGATCAAAGATCAGCCTCTACTAATCATGATATGATTTTTATCAACATTATATGCTCTTGTTCCAATTTATTAGGCTAGCATTTACTATGTGATGTGCGCACACAAGGTATAGACTAGTTTGTCCGAATTTGAACAATTCAATTTCATGTTTGTTTTCCAAAAAAGGTTTGATTTTGCCACTTAACAAAGTGGGCTTAAACATACATTCATTGAATCATTCCAATTCAAGCGACAAGCCTTCATCCACAGGCACTCAAACAGTTTAACAAGTAAGCACTTAACCTCATGGAAAGCATGTGTAGACGTCCCCGAACGTTCCGGGAGGAAAATCCCCCGTTTTGTTCATTGGGCTCACTACAGTTCAGGACTCAATGTCACGGTCCTGTATCTAATCTTGCAGAGTGCAATGCAAGACCGATGAATCATCAAAGGGTCCAAATCGGGCAAATCGTTTTTGAAAACAATTTTTTTGAAAGAAGTGCCAAACATAGACTGCTTTGCCAGATACAGAGTCGCCACCTAAATATTTATTTTGGGGGAATTTAGGAAACCCTGACTCGTTGCCTAAGGCCACGTGTCCGTCATCACCAAAGTTGCCTCGGCTCGGGAACTTGGGTACGATTAGGGAAGGTCACTCCGTGAGCACCCCCCGCTCGCCCGATCAAAGATCGGCCTCTACTAACCATGATACCAAGTTTTGAAAACATTATGTGCTTTTATTCCGGTTATTAGCCTAGATTTACTATGTGGTGCGCACAGCATACAAGTATGGACTAGATTGCCTGATTTGGAACAATGCATCGTATATCCGTTTGTTTTGAAAATGGATTGAAATTTGCTACTCGCAAGTAGGCTAAAACACGGGTTTCGACGAATTATTCCAATTCAAGCAACCCAACCTTCACCCACAGGCATTCATGCAGTTATATCACATAAACAGCTAGCCTCATGGTAAGCATGCTATCATGGCAGTCACTCACACGCATGCAAGGATGCTAAAGCATAAACACTCACCGAGTACTCCAAGCCAAAACAGAAACTAGTTAGTAATCAATGCATGATCCTAGTTCATGTTAAGATGGCTAATGCAACACATGCAAAATGCAACTAAGATAGGCTCGGCTATTCTAAACATGGCATATGAAATGCAACAGATAACATGTATTCAACTTGGAATTGAAATACAATGCAGTTAGTATGATGCGCCGAGCCCGGTGCATGCAATACAGATGAATGAATGCAAACATGCGAACCTATAGATGCTAATTGAAACATGCCCTAAACTAACCATCATAAGCTGGTAAATAAAAGGGAGAAAGACGTGGGGTTGGAAGACATTCACACACGCACGCACACTTATTTACAACATTGCCCTCTCTCGGAGGATCCGAATAAATAATTACAGACCGAATAAATAATTAACTACTCTAGCTAATTAAATATTACAAAACCCTAAATTAATTAACAAATTAGTTACAAAGGGAGGCCGCTGCAGCCCCGTCTCGGAATGCTTGGATGATGTATGCTCGATTCGCCTCGCTTGGAAACTCGTCGCCATGCCACTGTTGCCTCTGTTTACACTGTTCTGCACCTCTGAGAACTGTGAAAATACTCGTGATGCTTCTGGAACACTCCCATAGCACTGTGGGATGTCACCGGCCATAATGAAAGTCCACCGGCCACTGGAATACAGTTATCGACCAAAAGTGGGACCACCGGCTAGACTTTGGTAGCCGGCTGGCACTAAAAGTGGCCGATCGGCCATTTATTCCTGCAGAGCACTGGTTTTGCTGCAGCAGAGAACAGACAGTGCATGGCAAAGCATTTTCAAGACAATGTGTGCATAGCTACTCTCCCTATCATGTAATGAACTCAAGGGAGTATGGCCCTCGGTCCTCGGGCTACCAATCACGCATTTCGATGCATGATGGCCAAAGGTGCCAAGTTTGCAAATCAATGTAAAATGAATGCAATGAAAACAAATGAATGCTACACACTTTATCATGTTGGGATCAAGAGTGTCGGCGACCGAGGATTGAGGCGTGTTTCGTCACTTTAAGTACGAACACACCTCATTCCTCATGTTTGGTTTGACACCCCAAACCAAACACAATGCAATGCATGTATGCAATATGGCTCAAATATGCAAAATGGCTCAAATATGCAATATGAGGCTAAGTTAGCAAAGCATGCCAAATGCAATGCGACCTAAACATGCAAATGTATAATGTGCTAAGCATGCAAGATGCAATGCAATGCGACCTAACGTGCAAGCTAAGCTAATGTAACAAGAACATGCGAACATGATATAATGCAAGCATGCAAATGATGTAACAAGATGCAACATGCCAAACATGCAACTATGTACAAGGATGGGCTTAAACCGAAATGGGAGGCCTCAGCCATGCCCCAAAACAGTGGCCAATAATGATGTAACAAAAGCACGAATCACACATGTAAGCGTCCATGCACCAAGGCCCATCACTTAAGGCATAAAAGAGGCAATTCTAAGCATACTTAAAAGAGACAAACATGGGCATTTTACAAATATACTGAGCTCTGAAATCATGCTAAAAGGAGTGCCAAATCCAAACACATAAGTGAAACATAGCATGCAAAGAGGCCCAAAGCTTGAGACCAACCAAAGGGTTCAAACCATAGCCATACCAACCAAGCCTTAAAGAGCCAAAATAACTTAAATCAGTCCTAGGGCAGACCAAAACAAGACTAGAACATGTATGGAACATGGCCAAAACATGCTAAAAAATAGGCACCAAAACAAAGGCATTCAAGACTACAAAGAGAGCACTCCATTACAACTATCACAACCAAGCATGGCATGGACTTTTTAACAAAAAACAGAGTTATAATATACCAAAAGGAGCCCCGAAACCCACTGATATGGCAGCTTGAAGACTTAAACAAAGAGGCATGCACAATGACTCATTTTTAAGGCACAAAAGAACAATTCTTCAAAGCATTGAGAGGATGGTAAATGCAAGCATACGAGCATGAAGCATGGACTGAAATATGATCTCAAGTGATGCCAAATCATGAGAAAGGTCAAAGTAATGCATGCTAATGACTCACACACCCGAGGCTAACAAACTAGAATGCATGGTGGCTATACAAAGCGATGTAAGCATGACCAAAAAGACACCAAACAGACCTTAAGCATGGCAAAACAGAGCCAAAATGTTCTTGGAACCAAACCAAAATCATGCTAAAATGCCACCTTACAACATGATGCATGTTAGGCCAAAACATGGGATTACAAGACAAGCATATGATGCATACAAGAGGATATTAAACCAACTTAAAACAGAGGTATAACATGACAAAATATCACTAAATACCCACTGAGATGGAGCCAAAATCGACTAAACTTGCATGCTACCCTTATGAGCCAAAAACACAAGCATATGAGACACAAAGGGAGAGGGGTGTCCCTCCCCTATACAAGACCTCAAAACCACTTCACCACCACTAAAAATCCTCTAGATTTCAGTGGTGAGAAGGCCAATACACGAAAGTTCCAAAGCTCAACAAAAAAGGCACAAAAAGAGGCCAAACAAGGCTTAAGAGGGGGAGGACGACCCCCAACACCAAAATGACCTTAAACAAACATCTTAAGCATGAAAATACAGAACTTTTATCAGTTAAACACTAAGCTCAAAACAGCATGCAAAATAGGCTAAAAGCTAGTGCAAAAATGAGGAATATAAAGCAATAGTGCTCACCCTTGAAGAACACTTCAAGAACAGCAACTCCAGCCCCCTCTTTCTGATCAAAACCAACTCAAAACTCCAAGAACAAACTCTCAACACCTCAATAACCAAGGTATAGTGTAACACTAGGTGCTTTAGTGCAAAAATAAGAACAAAACACACTTTTGAACACTATTCCACACACAAATGTAGAGAGAGAGAGGAAGATATAGAGAGGGAGTGATATATGTGATATATATCTCTGATTTGCTCAACCCCTCTAAAGGAGAAGGGAGGCCCTCTTTTATAGAACAAAACAAGGGCCTAAGCTTCTTGGAGAAGCTAAGACAAAGGGGTCAAGCTTCCTCAAGAAGCTAAAACAAAGGTTCAAGCTTCTTGGGGAAGCTAAGACAAAGGTTCAAGCTTCTTGAGGAAGCTAGAGCAAAGGGTTCAAGCTTCCTTAAGAAGCTAGAGCAAAAAGGGTGCAAAGGGTGCAAATCCTCCATATACTCTGTGTGCTCCAGCTGGCACAGCTGGCATGCACAATGCCTAAAAAAGGCAAAAAAGAAGTCCCGGCTAGAAAATATGGCCGACTGACCAAACAAACGGCCGGCCGACCAACCAAAAATAATGCCGACCAGCCATCACCAATGGCTGGTAGCAACAAAACAGGGCCGGTGGCCTCAAGCCAAGGTCGGTGAGGTGTGGGGATGACCAACAAGCCATTCTCTGCCCTCAGGTGCAAAAACCACAAGTCCTTGGTCCAGCCAAGCACAAAACAGTCAAGTTGAGAGATCCTAAGGCAAGGCGCGCAACCGAGACCTCCGGGAACTCAAAATGAACACAAACATGGATGATCATCGAGTGTTCAAACGATGACGTCCAAGTCTTGAGGACGGTAAAAAATGGGGTGTCTACAACATGCTACTCATGGCAATCACTCACACTCATGCAAGTATGCCAAAGCACTAAAAACTCACATAGTATTCCAAGCCAAGATAAACAGGAAAAGAGTTAGAAAAATGCATGATTCCTAACTATGCCAAATGTCTAATGCAACACATACAATATGCAATTACTAGGCTCGGCTACTAAACATGTTATTTGCAACAATTTGGTAACATGCGGTCTAAGCACGTATTCAATGAAGCATTTAAACAACAATGCAGTTAGAATGATGCGCCGAGCCTCAGTGCATGCAATACAAGATGAATGGATGCAAGCATGTGATATGCTAATTGAAACATGATACCCCTAATCTAACCATCAAAAGCTGGTAAATAAAAGGGAGAAAGACGTGGGGTTGGAAGACATACACATTATTACAACATTGCGCTCTCACGAAGGAGAGTCTGAATGAATAAACTAGCTAACTAATTACTTAACTAATTATTACAAACCGAATCAATTAACTATTCTAGCTAATCAATTATAATTACAACACGAAGCGAATTAGTTATTCTAACCAATTATCACAAAAGCCACTAGTTAAGCATAACATTAATCTATTACAACATAGATCCCAAGGATCGATGAGGAACTGATGCATGAACACGGTTTCCACCCGAAAAGCCATTGTTTTGCTGCTGCATGCCTCTGTTGCTTAGTAGGACACTTACACTGATTTCCACTTCCAGACCAGCTCTGTTCTATCTCAGAAGGACACTGCTGAAGTTGCACTGGTGGCCAACAGGGGGCCGGTCGGCCACTGTTGATGGTCGGTCGGTTGGCCACTGATGGTGGCCGGTCGGCTACTGATGATGGCCTGTCGGCCACTGCTGACTGGACTTCCTTGCTGCAACAGAGAGCAAACAGAGCAGGATAGTGTATTTCTCAAGGGTTGTTTGTACTGTGTATCCCTCCTTATCATCAAAACAAGCTCAAAGAAGTGATACACTTGGTTCAAAGACCATTAATCAAGCAATTTCATTGCATGATGGCTAAAGAACCAAGGTGTACAAGTTTAATCAATGCACAAACAAGACTAAAACTTTCACCTTATCATGCATGATCAAGGGCAATGGAGACCTAGGAAACTTGGCACATTTTATCACTTTGAGTATGAAATGCCCCAATTTTCCTTGTGTTCAATTAACGTCTGATTAAACACACCGAAACACAATCAAATTCTTATCCTTGCACAATTTTAGTTTCAACTTTTAGTTACTCCTTTTAATTACCTTTCCATTCTTTAACCAATTAAGTTTATTGATGAGTTAAGTCCTCTAAAAGAGAAGAAGTGTCAAACAAGGGGTAGTTTAAGACAAGAGAGAGGTGTCATGCCGTTGACAATGAACCCCCAAAAGAGGATTAAGCCATTGAGCATGAACCTCAATCTCAAGCTTAAATAATCCTAAGGTTGAAACAACCCTCAAAGCAAACAAAGAGTCAAGAAATGAGGGAGGTTGCAGAGATTATGCTTGCTGAAATTAAGTAAGAAAACCACTAAAATAATGCAATCAACTCAAACAAGTGGTGTCTAATGAACTTTAAGTCCACTAATGGAAAGAAGTGTCAAACAAAGGGTTGTTTTAGGCATGAGAGAGATGTCATGCCGTTGGTAATGAATCTCTAAAGAGATTAAACCATTAAGCACAATAACCTTAATCTCAAGCTTAAACAATCCATCGGTTGAAACAACTCTCAAAGCAAATGAAAAAACCAAGAAAAGAGGGAGGCTGCAGAGGTGATTAGAGGTGAACACAAGTATGAAAAGCATGAAATAAATGCTATCAACTCAAATAGGTTGGTGGTTAGTGTCTAAACCACCAAACCTATGAGGACCATTACAGTATAAGCATGCTATACAAAGCATAAATGAAATAAACAACCTAAAACAGTCCTAAAATAGCTAAAGACAGTATTGAAAATAACATGGAAAAGATTGAAAAAGTTAGCTAAAACAATGGTGAAATTGAGCTAGTAAACAAGCATAAGGAGGGGTGGCTAACCCCTCCATTTTTGGGACCTCAAAACATGATTTTTAGCCTCTGAAAAACTCTGAAAATCAGTGGTAAAAAGCTAAAAAAAAAAGTTGATGAAGAGATAGGAAACACAAGGGCAAAAGCTTAGAAGACAAGGTTCAAAGAAGGGTGATTAACCGCTCCACCTTTGGTAGCTTTAAACCACAAGTTTCAACCCATAAAAATAGTGTAAAAACAGCCCAAAAATAGTAAGAAAAGATATGAGAGAAGTAGTGTAGAGATGCTTAAAATTATACATCTTGAAGCAAGGTAACTCTTTTGTTAACAAAGCCATAAGTTCTCACTCTCAAGGGCTGAGATTTGAGATCAAGAACCTCAGCAAGAAGAGCTAAATTTTTGGTTTAGGAACTGTAGCGAGAGAGTGTGTAGGTTGCAAGATAGAGAGAGAGAGAGATTGCTATGCAAGTTTTGGAGTTTTTGGAAATTTTTCTAACCTTAAAAACATGAGGGAAGGTCAAGTATATATAGAAGCATAGGTTGATATCTCGGAAATATCCATATAGGGACAGTTGGAGTGGTGCATGCATCTGTGGAGACAGTTGGCAAAAATATCTGATTTTTGACACAAGTGGTCGGCCAGCCACTAATAGGGGGCGGCCGTCCACTAATAGTGGCTGGCAGGCCACCAGTGGGTTTGTGAGCCTTTGGGGACACTTAGTTGCCCAGACAAGGACTTGTAAAAAGTGGCCGGATGTCCACTAATAGTGGGCAGCCGTCCACAAAAATCTGCTTCCAGGCTCAACTTCAAACGGACATATCTCCCTCATCTAAACTCAATTTTAGGTTATTCTTGAGTCTAAATTGAAGCCCCGGAAGTCTACTTTCCAATGGTGATTATCCTTACATCTAAATTCTGAGTGTGAAGAGAGATATGCCTATTTTAGTGAAAGCCGCTCATTTCTTTCCTAACGGATTGATGTCCAACTTCTTCCCCAACTGGTTTTTTTTCCTTTTCTCCAATTTGCTTCAACTCTAAACCTTTCAACTCCAAACCTATAAATAAGAGGTTTTAAAGATTTTCAAAGAGTTCACCTCCCTTCCATTTATTTCCACTTTGTCCTTATTCGGGTTTACCGAAAAGTGCAATATTTAAACGAAATGCGAGTCTCGGAACATCGTAGAAAAATTTGGAAATTTTTTTTGAAAAAGAGGGTTTTAAGGTCTAAAATAATTTTGGTCTAAAATGAGGTGTAAGGTTAGGATTTAGAAGCTCTTCTTGCTAAAGAAATCGAACATTTGTACAGCATAACTTCTATTATTGAGTGATCAAACTGAGGCAAGCAAGTCTTAAGGGCGGTAAAAAATGGGGTGTTTACACCATGCATCGTTTTGGAATGTTGTAGCCACTAGGGCATTTATATATCTGTTTAACTTGTATTTCATATCATCAACTTGTGGCACATACTATAGATTCCGGGTTAGGACTTATGAACGTATAACTGCATGTATTACCTTTTGTACAATGGGATTATATGAATGGAAGACAATTACTTCGACACATGTTATTATTTAATTAATATTGTGGGATGAATTATGGTAATTATTTTGGGGTGTCACATTAAGATTCTATAGCATTTAAAATCTTAGTATGATTCAAATCATTTGATCTAACTAAGATCGTAAAATTTTAAAATTCTGCTAGCAAAATTGGAATTCTGATAACCATACTGTAGATATCGGTGAAGACTAGCTAGTCAAAGTCATTGAGTATCATAATTGGAATTTTGATAATCATGATGTAGAAATTAGTGAAGACTAGCTAGTCAAAGTCGCTTGTCGGCTTGTATTGTATCAATCATAGAATTTTAAAATCCTACTTGTAAAATTGGAATTTTGGTAACCATACTGTATATACCGGTGAAGACTAGCTAGTCAAAGTCATTTAGTATCATAATTGGAATTTTGGTAATCATGATGTAGCTAGTCAAAGTCATTGAGTATCATAATTGGAATTTTGATAATCATGATGTAGAAATTAGTGAAGGCTAGCTAGTCAAAGTCACTTGTCGGCTTGCATTGCATCAATCATAGAATTTTAAAATCCTACTTGTAAAATTGGAATTTTGGTAACCATACTGTATATACCGGTGAAAACTAGCTAGTCAAAGTCATTTAGTATCATAATTGGAATTTTGATAATCATGATGTAGACATCAGTGAAGACTAGTTAGTCAAAGTCACTTGTCGGTTTGCATTGCATCAATCATAGAATTTTAAAATCTTACTAGTAAAATTGGAATTCTGATAACTATATTGTATGTATCGGTGAAAACTAGCTAATCAAAGTCATTTAGTTTCATAATTGGAATTTTGATAATCATGATGTAGACATCAGTAAAGGCTAGTTAGTCAAAGTCACTTGTCAGTTTGCATTGCACTAATCCTAGAATTTTAAAATCCTATTAGTAAAATTGGAATTCTGATAATCATACTATATATATCGGTGAAGACTAGCTAGTCAAAGTCATTTAGTATCATAATTGGAATTTTGATAATCATGATGTGGATATCAGACAAGACTACCTGGTCAAAGTCACTTGTCGGTTTACATTGCACCAATCCTAGAATTTTAAAATCCTATTAGTAAAATTGGAATTCTGATAACCATACTGTATATATCAGTGAAGACTAGCTGCTCAAAGTCATTTAGTATCATAATTGGAATTTTAATAATCATGATGTAGATATCAGAGAAGACTAGCTGGTCAAGGTCACTTGTCGGTTTGCATTGCACCAATCCTAGAATTTTAAAATCCTATTAGTAAAATTGGAATTCTGATAATCATACTATATATATCAGTGAACACTAGTGTAGACGTGCCCTGGGGGCTTTGGTTCTACAGTTCGGACTCAAATGTCACGGTTCTAAATCTAATCCCGCAAAGTGCAATGTGAGACTGATAAATCACCAAAGAGTCCAAATCCGGCAAATCGTTTTGGAAAACTGATTTTTAAGAAAGAAGTGCCAAACATGGACTGCTTTTCCAGATACAGAGTTGCCACCTAAATATTTTATTTTGGGGGAATTTAGGAAACCCTGACTCGTGCCTAAGGCCACGTGTCCGTCATCACCAAAGTTGTCTCGGCTCGGGAACTTGGGTATGATTGGGGAAGGTCATCTATGAGCACCCCCGCTCGCCCGATCAAAGATTGGCATGTACTAAACATGATATCTTGTTTTTGAAAACATATGCGTTCTTATTCCGGTTATTAGCTAGAATTACTATGTGATGCGCACAACACACAAGTATAGACTAGATCGCCTAATTTGGAACAAAGCATCGTATATCCGTTTTGTTTGGAAATGGTTTAAAGTTTGCTACTCACAAGTAGGCTAAAACACGGATTTCAATGAATCGTTCCAATTCGAGCAATCCAACCTTCACCCACAGGCATTCAGGCAGTTATATCACATAAGCAATTAGCCTCATGGCAAGCATGCTGTCATGTTAACACTTACACACATGTAAGATGCTAAAGCATAAACACTCACAGTGTACTCCGAGCCAAAACAAGAAACTAGTTAGTAATCAAATGCATGATCCTAGTTCATGTTAAGATGGCTAATGCAACACATGCAAAAATGCAACTAGAAATCGGCTTGGCTATTCTAAGATGGCATATGAGATGCAACTTGATAATCATGTATTCAAATCGGAATCGAAATACAATGCAGTTAGTATGATGCGCCGAGCCCGGTGTATGCAATGCAAATGAATGAATGCAAACATGCGGAGCATAAGTATGCTAATTGAAACATGCCCTAAACTAACCATCAAAAGCAGGTAAGTAAAAGGGAGAAAGACGTGGGGTTGGAAGACATTCACACATTCACGCACACTTATTACAAAATTCGCCCTGTCGACGGAGGGTCCGAATAGATAATACAAATTGACTAATTAACTAATTAATTAATTAATTACAAAACCACTTAACTAATTAAACAAATTAATTAAGCTACTAAAGCAGTAAAGAGGCCTCGGGAAGAGAGATAAATGCATGCATGCTCGGCTCCGCTCGGAAATCTATCTCCATGCTCATGCTGCCTCTGTTTACACTGCTCTGCACCTCTGAAAACTGCACAAGTCTCAAGGATGCTCCTGAATCACCTTCTGGGTGCTGTGAGAGGCCATCGGCCATGGGGAACTGGTCATCGACCAATAATGGGGCTCTCGGCTATAAATTTGTAGCCGACCGGCACTGAAGATGGCCAACCGGCCAGCTCTTCCTGCAGAATGCTGTTTTGCTGCAGCAGAGGACAAACAGAGCATGTCAATGCATTTACAAGGCAATGTATGTACGACCACCTTCCCTATCATGTCATGGGCTCAAGGGAGTATAGTCTTCGACCCTTGGGCCACCAATCACGCATCTCGATGCATGATGGCTAAAGGAGCCGAGTGTGCAATTCAATATCAAATGAAATGCACAAAAACACATAAGGGGTCCAACCTCTATCATGCTTGATCAAGAGGCAAGGCAATGCACACTCAATGCAATGCAACCTAAGTGAGCAAGCAAGCATGCAAACAACTCAAGCATGATGCAAATCTAATGCAACATGAGCATGCAAACAAGCAATGTGCAATAGGCATACAACCTAAACAAGTAAGCATGCAAGGCATGTAACAACAATGCCAATGACAAACATGCAACAACATGTGAGGCAAACATGCGACAACATGTGAAGGGACAAGTATGCAACAAGCATGCAACATACTAGCATGCAATAACATACAAGGTACTAAATACGCAACAAGCATGCAACAACATGCAAGGTAAGCATGCAACAACATGCAAAGGATGGACTCAAACCAAAATGGACAGCTCTCAAATAGGCCCAAATCAGTGGCCAATATGCTAAAATGATGGTACCAAAATGCAAAACAAACATGCACGCCAATTGGCCCATAAGCTAGGCAACAAGACACAACTCTCAAACATGAGCAAGGTGTGACAAACATGAGAATGTGGCAATGAAGTAAGCTCTGAAATCTCATATGAATTGATGCCAAATCAACTAAACAATGTAAGCATAGCATGTTAGGATGTTCAAAGCTTAAGGCTAGCCATAGAGCTTGTACTAAGGCCACATGAATCAAACCCCAAAGAGCCAAGGACAACCAAAATAGCCTTAGATCATGCCAAAATGAGTCTAAAACATGCATGGACTAGAGCTAAAACAAGCCAACATGAAGGGCATAAGACAAGATGCATGTAAGGACAATAAGGAGGGTTACACTACACCTACCAAGACCAAGCATGGCATGACTTAACCAACAAAAATCAGAGTTATGGCATGTCAAAACAACACCAAAAATGGGCTAAAACCAAGTCAAAACATGCTAGAACAATAAGCTCACTCATTAGGCATGCAAGGCTATCAAAGAGGACTTACACTACAAGTGTAAGAAGCAAATGGAGGATGCTCTAACCAACCAAAAACAGAGCTATATCATGGAAAAATAGGACCAAATACGCACTAAAATGGTGGCCCAAAGTCCTAGATATGATGGCATGCACAATGACCCATTCTTAAGGCATAAAACACCAACTCTTCAAAGCATTGAAAGAGTGACAAATATGAAGGCATGGCAATGAAACATGCTCTGAAATATCATTCCAAATGATACTAAATCATGCAAATAGCCCAAGCAATGCATGCTAGTGGCTTGGAAACTCAAGGCTAGTGAGCTAAAATGCACTATGGCTATACAAAGCATGGCATGCATGACCAAAATAACATAAATTAGACCTAGATCATGTTAAAACATGACCAAAATCTTCTCAGAGTCAAGCCAAAATCATGCTAGAATGATAGTCAAAAACATGATGCATGTTAGGCTAGTGTGCAAATTTACACTACAAGTGTATGGAGCATGCAAGCAACAACCAGACCAGCTTAAAATAGAGTTAGAGAAGGCCCAAAAAGTCACAAAAACATGCTTGAAAAGAGCTAACATAAGCCACAAAAAGATGCTACTTTATAGAGCTAACAAGGCATGGCATGGAGAGACAAGGAGGGGAGGCTATCCCCTCCCATTTGGGACCTCAAAACAAGCTTTTTACCACTGAAAATCCTCTAGATTTCAGTGGTTCTAAGGCCACAAAAAGTTGTTTTGAAAGGCCTTAGAAGATGGCTCAAAAGCTATACAAGCTAAGGAACAAAAGGGAGAGACAACCCCCTAGCCAAACAAGGCTTAAACCAACACTTTTAGGACTGAAAAATAGAGTTTTCTTCAGTTCAAAACCAAGCCAAAAACAGTTTAAAAGGGTGGCAAAACAAGCATGCAAAGTTGGCCAAGATAGTGTACAAAATGAGCTTAAAAGAGAGAGAGGCTTACCTTTGAAGCACAGCTGCAAAACAGGTCCAAACTCTGAGCTAAAACTAGCTTTTGGAGCTCAAAATGATCCTCAAAGAACCTCAGCCCAATGGTGGTTGAGTTTGATCAAGGATGCCTAGGCAAAGGTGAGGTATATCTTCAAGTATACCTCTTGCATGCACACAAGGTCAAGAGGGAGAGCAAGCTTGAGTGAAAAGCTGAACTTTTGCTCTGAAATTTCTAGAGAGAGAGAAATTTTCTAGAGAGAGAGGCTCCTAAAACTTGTTCAAGAAGTTCCACCTTCAATATGAGATATTTGGCTCTATATATAGCAAACATAAAGAGTTTGGTTGAAAATATCTGATTTGGGATAGGTGGCACAAGCTGGAAATAGCTGGAGGAGAAATATCTTCAAAAAAAATGAATTTGGGTCACTTTTGGCCGATAGGCCATCTTTAGTGCCGGTCTGCTACTTGTGATGGCCGATCTGCTACTTTTTTGGCCGACAGCACATATTTGTGGCCAACAGGAAATTCTGCTCTGCAGGTCCAACTTCAAATGGGCATAACTCTTTCATATGAACTCCTTTTCAGGTCATTCTTGTGTCCAAATTGAAGCCCCAGAAATAAGATTTCCAATGATGGCAGCCTTGCATCAAAATTCAAATTGTGGAAAAAGTTATACCTCTTTTGGTGAAGCCACTCAGTTTCGGTCCAACCGGAATGATGCCCAACTTCAACCAATCATATCTCCTCCATCCGGACTCGTCTTTAGGAGATTCTTGAGTGAAAAATGAAGCCCCAGAAGTCTTCTTTCCAACAGTGGTGGCCTCATAGCTTAAATCGAAGTGTATAGATAGATAGGCCTGATTTAGCGAGGACCGCTTGACTCTCTCTTAGCGATTCATACCCAATCTTCTTCTCCAACTTGGTTTCTTCCCTCTTCTCCTCTTTTCTTCAACTCCAAACCCCTAAACAAGGTGTTTTGAAAGATTTTTCAAAGATCTCAACTCTCTTTCATTCATTTCCACTTTGTCCTTGCTCGGTTTACCGAAAAGCGCATCATTTAACAATATGCGAGCCTCAGAGCATCGTAGAAACTTTATTTCAAAAATGTTTTGCAAGAGAGGGTTTTAAGGTCTAAAAACCATTCAAAATAGCTTTGGTCCAAAATGGGGTGTAAGGTTGGGATTTGACTCTCCTCTTGCAGAAGAAATTGAACTTTGCTCTGCATAGCCTGCATCACTAAGTAAACCATCAGTAACGCCCAAGTCTTAAGGGCGGTCAAAAATGGGGTGTCTACAACAAGCTACTCAAAGTCATTTAGCATCATAATTGGAATTTTAATAATCATGATGTGGATATCAGAGAAGACTAGCTGGTCAAGGTTACTTGTCGGTTTGCATTGCACCAATCCTAGAATTTTAAAATCCTATTAGTAAAATTGGAATTCTGTAACGCCCTCAACTTAAACCCATAATATATAACATTAACATGCATTAATAAAACAAAACGAATCATTAAATTATCCATCAGAGTACTTTTATTGAAAGACATCACATGCAACATCAAAAGTAAGTGCCCTAAAGGCTTACATCTTTCCAAGCCAACACTTGGATACAAAAGATTGAGTACTAACTCAATTACAAATTAAGCCCTTGGCTTGAATGTTTACATGTAATCTCAAATAAAAACCAATAAACTAAAGACAAGTCTTCGAGTCCCGAATCCTCCCAAGCTAAGTCCTTGGAGGTAGCGAATCACCTGGTCCTGAAAATGATATTCCCTTAAAGGGTGAGCCACAGCCCAGTAGAAATATACTAAACCACATATAAGAATTAACTAAAGCAGTAGCATTCGATAGATGGTTAACACGAGATAGTCAATTACATCATTATACAATTTCATGACACCAATGTCTATGACACGTTTCACTTTCCCTTTATACAAATATGGCTCAGAACCTGGTCAAATAACTCAACAGACGTTTCATCTCTTATTAACAATATTTCCAATTCCACAGGGATAACAAATCCAGTTAAATTTTTTTGTTATATCATAACGGATACACATGTTGGTGTTGTATCAACCCCAATCAAAATTCACTTCCATACTTCCCAATTGACACACATTTTAGTGATGTATCAAATCAAACAACAAATACTCCAGTAGATAAGCATAAGAACTGTATCATAACTGTAATGGGCGAGCATATGAGCTACGACCCTGGGTCCATCCCCTATCTTCCCTTAAACATTAACTGGTTTAGAGGTACATCCCCTATCTTCCCCTAAACTGTGGGGTACATCCCCTATCTCCTCCCATACACAAGTGATGCATATAAACACAAAGTCATATACACAATCAATCAATACATAAAGTTAATGTATTATTCCAACCTTTATACTCAACGACCTAACCAATTGATTAGTTTCAGTTTTCCTTAATCCACATGCAATATCTACAACAATCATGACTATCCTCCACCAATAGCCCAAAACAGTTATTTCTAAGTAGGAAATAAATGTAACAACACATATAATCTCAATTTCAAAGATGAGTGGTTAAATTATCCAACTACATCATTCAATCTCATAACTTCCCAATATTATGAATTAAACCAATTTCCACACCTTTCCCAAAATTAATTATACAAATTAACTTTGTTACAACAATTAGGGCTTTTTAAATTATAAAACAAACCCTAGCTTTTCCCAATATTAACAAACAACCCCAACATATCAGAAATACCAAAACTTAGGATTAAAACCTATAAGATAGAGTAGGAAATCCTTACCTCGAAGCAAAGAACTCGAATGAAGAAGATGGAGATGACGACCCAAAAACCAAAGTGCTCCAAATCCAAGATTGTTCAGATTAAAAGGAAGCCCTCGACCCACTCTATCTTTTTAACAAAGGACCTAGGATAGAAATACACTCTAAGTAGATCAAACCTAAGAGAGAAGGTGTGTAGGAAGAGAGAGAAGACGGTTCTAGGGTTTTAGAATCAAAAGGGAGATGAAAAATGATCCAGAAAGTCGGATCTCGGATTTATATAACAGTCGCCCCGCTCGAGCGTGGAAACCCCGCTCGAGCGCCACTCACAGACTCCCGCTCGAGCGGCCAAACTCCCGCTCGAGCGGCGGATGCACACTCCCAGAAGTTTCTGCAGACAGGTCCCCGCTCGAGCTCCCAACTCCCGCTCGAGCGTCACTCACAACCTCCTGCTCGAGCGGCCAATCCCCCGCTCGAGCGTCCAACACTACACATGAAATACTGGATGGGTGTATTCCCCGTTCGAGCGCCCAAACCCCCGCTCGAGCGGACAAGCCAAAATCTGGGCAACTAAACTTGGTTCCTAAGCTCAACCAACCTGCTCCAAGTCTTCCCAACACAACCCAAGACTCAATATAAGGAGTAAGGGATGCAAACGACATACTCTCAACAATCAGCTCCACGGAACCTAAGTCCGGATATAACAAATAAAGAAAAGGGAAACCGGGATCGCTATAACCTCCCCCCCTTAAAGAATTTCGTCCCCGAAATTAAGCATAATTTTTCAAAAACAGGTTTTCCTCAATTTCCAACAATATGACATTTCAATATTTAAACAATCTGACCCAATACCGGTCATTCCATCTCTTATCAAGAGGCATCTCACAATATATAAGACAACATATATTTCAATTTGCATTATCAACATGCATTTCCTTTCAATTCAACAATATTTTCAACATACGCAATGTTCCATTAAACTTCCATTATGAGGCAAGTTTCAAAATACTTCCATCAACTCAAAACATAACCATGTTTCACAACCTAAGTTATATTCAATACACTTAAGGTTCAATATTACAACAAAATAAACAACATATGCTCAAGCATCTACAAACAGATCCGGATATTTCTCTCAGATCTCCAACTCACGTTCCCAAGTGGCTTCCTCCACCCTGTGATGTTTCCACAAAACCTTTACCAAAGGTATGGTCTTGCCTCGCAAAACTTGATCCCGCCTATCCAAAACCCGAACCGGTCTCTCCTCATACGAGACATCCTCATCTACCTCTAAGTCGCTCCAATCCAATACATGCGATGGATCCGGCTCATACTTCCGAAGCATACTCACATGAAACACGTCATGTACTCCGGATAACTGCGGCGGCAAAGCTAAACGATAAGCAGCCTCGCCAATCCTCGCAAGGATCTCAAAAGGACCAATAAACCGAGGGGACAACTTCCCGCTCTTCCCAAACCTCATCAATCCCCGCCTAGGTGATATTTTCAGAAATACATGATCACCTACCTCAAACACCAAAGGTCTCCTCCTACGGTCGGCATACGATTTCTGACGACTCTGGGCTGTAACAAGCCTCTTACGAATAAGCTCAACTTTCTCCGTCGTTTCCCTCACCAACTCCGGACCCAACAAAGGCGCATCACCCACCTCGGCCCAACAAACTGGAGACCTACACGGTCGGCCATACAAGGCCTCAAACGGTGCCATACCGATACTAGACTGGAAACTGTTGTTGTAGGCAAACTCCACCAAAGGCAAGTGCCTCTCCCATGACCCACTGAAATCAAGAACACAACCCCGAAGCATATCCTCAAGGATCTGAATAGTACGCTCGGACTGCCCGTCAGTCTGAGGATGATAAGCCGTGCTAAAGGTCAACTTAGTGCCTAAGGCACTCTGCAAACTCTGCCACCAACCTAGCAGTAAAACGGAGGTCTCTATCTGAGACGATCGTCACTGGGACCCCGTGCAACCTCACTATGTCCCGAATGTACAAGTCGGCAAGATGATCTACCGAATCTCTCACGCGCATAGGAATGAAGTGCGCCGACTTAGTCAACCGGTCTACAACCACCCAAATAGCATCACTACCCCGCTGAGTCCTCGGAAGATCCACAACGAAGTCCATAGTGACATGCTCCCACTTTCACTCGGCAATAGGCAAGGGTTGCAACAAACCCGCTGGCCTCTGATGCTCGGCCTTCACTTGCTGACAAGTAAGGCACTTGGACACGAAAGCTGCCACATCTCTCTTCATACCCCGCCACCAAAACTGGCGACCCAAATCCCAATACATCTTAGTGCCTCCCGGATGCACTGCAAGACGTGAATGATGAAACTCTCGGAGTACCTCCTCTCGGCAAGACT